>DF237482.1:0-62046 GCA_000708835.1 Klebsormidium nitens
TGGTTTTTTCCGTGAGACGGGTCGGATTGTTAACCCCCTCGACCGCCCCGGGGCCCTAAATCGACACTCTCGGCACCCGGACCGATTCACTTCCGCGCTCGACATCCAGCAGGGGGTCTCGGCCCAGAATTCCTCTGCGGTACATGGTCCAACTTACCGGCACATTGACGGTTCTTGCCTCCGGAGAGACGTGCCGGTTGCTATTGACGCCCTTGATATGCCGTTCGGCACGCGCGCGCAATCTGGGCCGTCAAAATAATGCCATTCATCAGATGGTGAACCCGGCTGTGCTGATCCGAATCGTGAGCAATTCTTGATGGAAAGCTTCAGATTCACTGGTCCAAGAGCTGGCAGCGAGAAGTGCAAGCCCCTTTCTATGCTTTGAACAGCATGTTGTGGAGCTCTTTCGATGCTACGGAGGAAGCCCGATCAGCGCTTCGCCTTGCACAATGGATCTGTGGCTTTGGAGCTGCTTGTTTCAACGTCTGAAGCTGATCAACAGACCCATCAGCGAATGTTTTTCGGACAAGTAGCTCTATGTTCTCTAGGATTGCAGCAGATCACTTTTTGTTGTCACTATGCCATCCCTTGCAAGTGGCACACCGCCAAAGGTAAGGGTACTGCCCTCATTTCCCTGCAAAGCACGATAATCTTACCTTCTTAAGACGACCTGCTCCTCAAGACGTTCTGTACTCTTGCTGTTTTTGACCTAGAAGGGGCTTGCAAGCAGACACTTGGAGAGAGCTGAACAACAGGTGTGTAGGTAGCTCTAAGACCGCATCAATGCAGTCTTTGCCACCTTCCTAATAAAAGCACCGTGTCTCCTCCCTGTAAATCGAGCTTCTGAATTGACTCCAGCTTTTCAAAAAGTGGGGCTTGCTTGTCTCTTGGTGACACTGCTTCACCCTTGAATCATCATCTGAAAGGAAAGTCTTGTTCAGACGCTCTCAAAAGTCAGGTTTCTCATTGCAGGGCCGGGCTCGGGAGATCCTGGACGAACTCTCAGCATTAGAGGGGCACAAGCATAGAAGCCCTAGTGGCCTGCTCAAGCGGCGCTCATCTCGCTCACCGCAATTTGGATTGCCTGTCTCAGTGGTCAAGCATGCTGCAGAGAGGAAAGTCACAGGCGGTGCCACCAGCCCCCTGTCAATGCATTCAATCAGCGCAAAGCCATCTTTCTTTGACGGTCTGTCTGCTGTCAACGTACATAAGATAGCCGTTTCATTGGACACTGAGAGAGACGAAGGAGAAGAGAATGGCTCTGCCACTGGTGGTGCACAGCTTGTGAGAGTAATGCCAGCAGAGAGAGATACAGAACGGAGCGTTCCAGTTAAGTCCACCTCAAGGGACAACACGAAGCTTCATACTGGAGAAAGAACTGATACCTTTTCTGACTCTCAGAGAGCTGGCAGTGTTGAAGGCCACAGCGTAGATCCATCTTTTGTGGGTGAGGAGCAACGGGCAAAAGCAACTGCCTCGCTTCTTAGAAGAGGCACCATCAGTCAAACAACCGAAGTAGGGCGCACTGATCTTGCAAGCGAAGTGATCAGGCTTCAAGATGAGTCAGCTGCGGCTCACAGATCCTCCGAAGCTGCCCACCAAGCAGCGGCGGCTCTGCAGAAAGCTGTAGACGAAAGCAGAAGCCAGGCCTGTTTGCTTAAAAAAGAAGCTGAGCTTGCAAATCAGGCAGCTGATGTGTCGAGGCAAGAGGCCGATGAGGCCAAAGCAGAGGTGGAGGAGCTTAGGGGTTCACTTGAGGAGATGCAAATGGTTGTCCAAATGATGAAGGACGCAAGCAAGAGTCAGGAAGAAGGGATCAGCCAGGAAGTGGTGAGGTTGAATACTGAGGTGCGAGATGAAAGGAAGAAACGAAAAGCCGCAGAGGGCACATGTATCGAGTTGCAAAAGGTGAGAAAATGAGCTTAGCCGTTTTTCGGGAGCAGCATAAAAATCGGACACGGCCCCAGAATCTGCCTGCTGGATGCTCGAACTCCTCAAGGCTCTGCTGACTTTCCTTTGCAACACACACTTTCTGATCAGTCGAGGTAATCCTGGGGTCGCTACGTAACTGCTGCTGCATGTTCAATCAACTTCCATTGAGTTTCAAGTAGTGCCGTTTCTACATCATACTTTACTGCCATGCCAAGGACTTCCTCAAAATAAGCTAGTTGCTACTTTCCATCCTCTGAAGAAACTCCATCTTCTTGGCCTCTGAAATTCCATCTTTTTGGCCTCTGAAGATGCCACCTTTCCTTCCTCTGTACATTTTCAACAAAGACGGGTCCAGCAGATATTAAGGGCACACCGGAAAGTTGCTACTTGTACTTAAAAATCTAGAGCCTGCGATGAAAGCTGAAGTTGATTACAGCTTCCGCACCCAAGTTAGCAGACCTAGGTCATCGTCAGAAAGACAGCTTTTTCGAAGTTACCTTTTTCGTACCACTGCAGGAAGTGGATCGCCTTCATCAAGAAAACGAAGATGCGCGACTACGACTAGAAAGCCTGCAGGAATCTGAGGATGCTCGAGCATCAGCTTCTGATCAGCTTACTGCCGCGCAAGCAGCAAACGATGCTCTGGAACAGGAGCTCAAAAGATGCCAGAAGAAACTGTCCGAATTGTCAAGACAAGACAAAGACTCAGAGTTGCGGCTCAGAAACATTGAGGAAGAGAATGAAGGGCTGAGCGCAGCAAACGCAAAGCTGCTGAAGAAAGTGAAAAGCTTGGGGCTGAAAGTGGACGCGCTGAGGGCCGGGGTTGGGCCTGACTTGCAAGAGGTGAGCATAGACTTCAGACGGCTTCTTTCATCATTCGACAGAGGTGGTAGAGAGGACGAAGTCAGAGACGGGCCGACGGTTAGTTATGTGTGAAAACCACAAGGAAACCGCTTCGTTTTCCAACAGCTCTTCGGGCCGTTTACTTTCTCTGAAACGTGGCAAGAGCCGCAATTTTGTGAACGCGCTCGTCAGCTCTCGTACGCGCCTAGATTTTTGCCGTTGGCTACCTTGACCCGGTTCCCGTGTCCAGATATTCAGAGTTTGCGCTCGAACCGCCCGACAGGGTCGCTAGACGGGTCTATTCTTAGAACAGGTGCTTCAAACTTTCTGACGCCGCCGCCTGGCCTAGGCTATACAGCTCCGTTGTGGTACTCTGAGGTATTACTGCGAGCTGTACAACCGGTTCCTGCGCCTCGAACCCTTTTAAGCCTCAGCCTTTTCTTTCTCTTTCCCCCAGAACGCGGATCACGAGGCGAAGATTTCAGAGCTCCAGACGGTTTCTGCATTCTAAACCCTCAAATCCTCAAACCTTCGAATCCTCAATTCTTATCTTCCATAATTTTAGCAGGACGCGGATCACGAGGCGAGGATAACAAAGCTCCAAGTTCGCAAGCAGGCGCTGAAGGCTCGGGTCAGAGAGCTCGAATCGCAGCTCTTGGAGGCAGATGACGAGTGCAGAGAAGCGAGAACCAAGTACATATCTCTGGGAATCAAGGTAATGCCCGCGTTGCATATTGGCTGTCGTCCATACTTCGTAGTCCTGCCGTGTGAGAAGGACAATTTGAGGAAATCTGGTTAAAAAGTTGCACATCGTGACTCCTGCACCAGGCGCAGTCGTTAGCACTTCTCACATGAAGACATTAAGCTGAAACTACATTGACATCGTGATGTCGCGTACTCCAATAAGAGTTCTCTGACTGGTCAAGAAGCCTTCACAGACGGTGCTTTACGTGATTGGAATACTTGAGGATCCGAGATACAGACCACACGTTTCCCTAAAACATCCACCGGTTGCTGACGCATGGCGACGTCATTCCTTCCGGTGTTTCCCCTAGAAAGAGAGCCGCCCGAGAGAGGCCGCTGACGCAGGAGCTGGTCCGGAAGGGAACAGGCGAAGCAATGCAGCTTGTTACTGACGTCTCTTTTCTGGATGCCGACGTCGCCGTTCTTCGTCCTCTTAAGAGAGGAGGTGCTCCAGGAAGAAGAGGAGGAGGCGCTAATAGAGTTCCTTTTAGATTTTGAACGCCTTGCTGGCATCAAGGCTGAATGCTGACGTCGTCGATTCTGTTTCTTCAGCTAGGGGAGCTGCTCCATAAGGAAGCGCTGACAGAGGAGCTGGCCTGGAAGACTGAGGCCAAGCAGTTGAACCTGTTGCTGACGTCATTTTCGTAATGCTGACGTCATTCTTTAAATGCTGACGTCACTTTATGCGCCCTTGCAGGTGGAGGAGCTGCTCCAGGAGGAGGCGCTGACGCAGGAGCTGGTGATGCAGGAGAAGGACCGGGGCAGGATCTCCTTGGAAGAGCAGCTGGAGCAAGCTCGCGCCGTGGTGCAGGCGTTGAAGGTGAGGGCTTTGAACCACACAATCGCCAAAAAAGGCGGTGCAAGCACGAGGTAAGTCAAGCGGCGATCGAAGTGCGTTCTAAGCCTGCAGTCGTTGTGTAGATTCTGCTGATGCATTTTCCGGAAGGACTGCGAATCGGGTTGCCGGCAGATTCCGCCGTTTCTTGGATGCATCTACATTTGCACACTAGACGGTCACTGGTTCTAGCTTGGATTCAGCATTATTGATGTCGGAGCCTTGCTTTACCCCGCCGGGTAAGTGTGTGGTTAAGGGGACTCCCCAACCCGACCTCGCAAGTCTCTGAGGTGCTTGCAAGATGCTTAAAGAGTGTGTGACTTCAAAGATCTCCACTTAATACGGGAGTTCTGGTGCCCAGAGAAGCGTAGCCGGGGGATTGATCTGAGACAGATGTGCCACTGATCAGATACCCGGTCTGCGCACGGACGGAGCTGACAAGGGGACCGGGCAAGCCGTTTGTTCCCCGAGTCCATCTTTTTACTACGCCGGTCCTTTGTCGCGGGGATGAGCGCCAAGCGATTCAGTCGACGAGCTGAGACTCGTTCCGTCGTGTGGTTTTCCGGTCTAGGAGCGGAACGTCGTCTTAAACCAAAAGCCTCGCCGCCTCCGAAGAAGGAATATGACTTTGAGTAAACTGATATTCATTCCAATGTGTACTTCCGGTGCAGGAGCGGAACGCCGTCTTGGAAAGGGGCCTCGCGGCGTCTGAGGAGGAACTCGTCCGGCAGTCCCGGTGGGCCAATCACACGGCGTCGCAGCTGCAGCAGAGCCTGGTGAAACTCACCCACCTCGAGCGGATTGACGGCGGAACGGTCCGCATGAATGGAATGGAGCTCGAGAGCTATGCCGAGATGATCGAACTGCAGGTATGCTTAAGCAATAGTCGAAGCTAGGCGCCGTGCCCTTTCCAGTTGACGGGTCTCGTACGGACGTTACTGCTTTTGACACCCTTCTGCCACGACACCTGCACGTGCGCATATGCCACGTGTTTAGAGGCTCACACGCCCCGACAGATCGCCTTTCGCATTTCGATGCAGAAAATCGAGGCACGCAATCTGTCAGAAAGTGCGCTTCGTCCATCAGGAGGCCGTTGTGCACGAAGACGGATTCAGCCGGAAAGCAGGAAACAAGAAAGCTTGAACTTAATTTGACGCTTTTACCGTATCCGCGCAGGCAAACGAGGTGAGGAGAGCCGCTGAAGAGTGCGCTTCCGCTCAGCACAAGGCTTCCGTTCTGGAGAGTGGGTTCCTCCAGCTGCGCGCCCTCTGCGACGAACTGCAGTGCGAGCTGGTACGTTCCGCTCGGGAGGCGGAGTTCTGGCGGAACGCTGCAGAGGAGGCAGAACGGGGGCGGAAAGATGCGAGGGAGGAAGCGGCTCAGGCTATCGAGAAGGTGAGAGAGATTCTGAACCCCTCCGCTTGCAGGATTGCAAATCCTTTGGCTTCTAGCGCTTTTGCGTTTCAGAATGTAATGGTTGTGAACTCTTATTATCTAAATAGGAACGTTACGGCCGAACGGAAAGGGAGAAGCGGAAAGGGAGCCAGAAAGGGAGCGGATTAGGATGTACAGGAAATCACTTGCGCGACTGGATGGCGGCAGTGTGAAGAAGTCCTTCTCCTGTCGCTCGCCTCAGCCCCTCTCCTCCTCTCAGTATTTGACCCCTTCCTTCCTTTTCATTCTTGTGTTCTTATTCCAACTGCTGCTGTTTCATACTGTGCAGAGCATACGGCTGGAGCGGCTCTTAGAGGAGCGGCAGCTCGAGATCTGTTTGTTGCAGTCGAAGTTTACGGTTCTTAGCACGGCAGCCCCTGGTCAAGCCGGAGCAAGGAATGCATCTGGGGGAACTGCGTAAATCAGCGCTCACTCCAGGAGGCTGGCAAGGTACGTTAGCCGCATCAGAGGTGGCTCGTTTTGGTGCACGCGTGCTTCTCTTAGCATACAGCGCGTCTCCATCCTTTTTGTCGCATTGAGCATACGGGCAGGCTTGTCACGAATCGCTTGAAGTGCTTCTCTCAGAAACTGAAAGCATTTGCAGAACGCCCGTCGTACTACTATAGGACGACCCTTACTCCATGCAATGAAAAGGGCATCAAAGCCAGGACTTCGGGACTGTTGGGAGATTCGTCATCTATGCACACAGTGGAGAGAGAAAAAAGCGATTCTTAATAAATGTTTTGAAGGTCTGTTCACATCGCACCTGCTTAGACCGCTGATGAGCTGGCTTCGCTTGGCCCTTTGCAGGCTATTGCTCTGTAGGCGCATCTCGACCGGAAAAGGCGCAACCTACGGTCTGCATCCTATCATCGCCCAAGGTAAATTCCGGCACTACTTGGAGTTGGCTTGCCGGCCAATCCGGGTTTTGGCTTGATCGATACTCTGCTGAGAAGATGCGACATCTTTCATGTAGTATTTCAGTTGGAAACGCTATGAAGAATATGAGCTGGCTTTTGCGGAGCCCTTGGTTGCAGGATGGTCTGGCAATCCAGGCGATCGGTTGAACAAGCGTGTAAACCTGCTTGCAGGTACGGGCACATTTGCGCTACCGGCAGAGACGAAGTCGGCGCTCTCGGACGATCACGATGATTCTCTTTGACCAAAAAATGTCGTCGAGCGACCCATTGCGTCTGAGTTGTGTGTCAGTACAAGCTGGCCAATTGCCGCTGCGGAATTTGTCGACTCAGGTTGGTCTAAGAACGCACAAACTATAGGTTGTTTGGTGCCGACTGGAGTTCTCTTGAACGGAGACCGGCTAAGTAGCCTGACGGTCAAGCGATTTGCAGCTCACTCGGTGACGATAGTTCAGCCTTCCTTGTTTTTGAGAGAGAAACAATCCAGAACCACCAGTTTGTTTTGTGCCAGGTTGGACTAAACGCACCCTCTGCAATACAAAGATGCTTTCTCACTTGTAATGGTCCGCCTTCTGCGCTCAGAGGGCGGAGTGGAACATTGTACTTTGTTTTCGAAGCCAGAGTGGAAGACAGATTCATAATTAGACTGACGCCGACATTTATAGACTCCTGGAGCGCCCGATTGGCGCCCGGCACACCCGTTTTTGACGTCTGGCATACAAGCTTATACGCGCTTTGCTTTTCCTGGTCAAGCCGGGTCATCATGTACGGCAGAAATCATCAAGCTACATGCAGATAGGCAATCGTGATTGCGGGTGGTCTCGCTAGCTGCGCGCGCGCTTTGATGGCAAGTCATTTTGGGTAGCCAAGCTCGTGACTAATAAATTTTCCATAATGATTATACTCATTCAATTTGCGCCGCCCTCGTTAAGCCCAAAAGCTGACGGTCGGCAGCCTGCAGCAGCAAGCCTGCTCGGGGAAGGGTTATGGGCGGCATCTTACCGAGAGACGAGTCATATGTTTCCATCGTGAACCCTTGTGTGCACATTGGTGCAAACGTTCGAGCCAAGCACTGATGTTCGACACAGCTTATGCCGGTCTTTTAAATCTAATACAACCTTGGAATCAGGTCCTGGCGGTCCATGTTCATACTGAACTACGGAAGCAGTGCTTGAACATAGCAGAGAAGCTTTGATGGCAATGATAAGATGAGTCACGTACAGATTCGCATCGAAAGCTGAGAGGATCGGAGGAAAGCAGCCCCTTGAAATACCCTTGGAAGCTCGTCGAACAAGATTGAACTGCACCCTAGATCAATGGTCTCCGATCCCATGCACACTCTTGAGTGTCCACCACAATGCTCATAAATCCAGACACACTCTAGCAAGCCTCCGCTCACAACGAGTGAAAGAGCCGTCATCCGGCTGCCTGCTCTAAGTTGTTTGGTCGCACTTTGTGCGAAGCCCGGGAATGACTAGCGGAACACGGGCCTCTTTCTAAATGCAACGTACAGCCCTCGCGCAGAAACAAGCTTACTCTGCTAATCACCCGTCCTTAAAGTGATTTTGCATCGTACGTAACAGATCAACCTTATGTTGTGAAGAAGGTCCATCGAGACTCAGACTTCAAGACGCACGAGACAAAAGCACCCTGCCGTGCCTGATTGCGGCACCTCTGACAGTGAGCGCGCTGCTCTTTCATGTCTTCGACAGGGCCACCTTTTCTAGCGTCCCCTGATCAGCACCTTTGTCGCCTTCAAAAGCTCCTTTTCTGCCATGGCGTCCTTTCGACTTAAGCAGTTCAGTATGTTGCAAAGGCCTTCCGTTCCTGCTCTTATCCTGACGGTCGGGATGCTTTTTATCTGCACCACTCGAGCGCGCATGCCGTGTCAGACTGATACCTTGGGGCACTATTCGCAAGACACGTTAGCGGGCTCTTCGGGAAACGAATATTCAGGGGTGGAGGCCCCGGTCTCGGGCAAAGGTGGGGCGAAGGCGCATAGTAGGCACGTCAGTAAGGTGAGCACTAGCCGCGGCTAAGAAAGGTCCTTTTCTGCCACCTCGTATGCCTCTCATCAATGCTATCGAAAGTTGAGAAAGGGAGAAAATAGAGAAGCAATCTGGCTATTTTGGCGTGTGGGGATGCCAATAAAGAGCTGTTCTCGAAGGCTTATGGCCATCTCTTTTGCCCACCAGTAAGCTTTATGCCTCTCACTCAGCTGGGTTCGTGATTTAATCCGCGAAGTGTAGGACGCTTTCGCTTTTTCGTTCTGCAAGCAGGACAATCCTGCTTTGGAACCAGACTCTCATCTCATCTCGCCAATTTTATTTGTGATTGGTTGCTTCTCGTTCCGCAAATTTGTAGGCAGCTTCTAGATCCGGGGAAACTCTTCCCACGAAGCAGGCGTTTGAGATCACTACGCCGCTTATCCGGGTCGGCCCCGAGCCCACGTGCCACGTCACCCTTATGCCGCCCACCAGATTCCCCTCACAGCCCAATCGTAAGATGACACATCAGCTTCAGTCACTGCATCGATAGTTTCGGACGTGAAACCAAGGCTCCTGCGCACGGGGGGTGGAAAGCCGATTGCAGATAAATCGAATCCAACAATGATTCTGAGAGTTAGGATTGGGTCTCCCTTCAAATAGAATGCCTGCTGATGCTTAGAAGCATTTTCCCCTCACTCTGGCAATACAGAAGTTCAAATGAGTGATGCTGAAGTTCTATAGTTGACAGAATGAGGGGGAGAATGAGATACACCCGTAAGAAGATATTGAGCTGCTGTGCCTTGTTTTGGGCAAGTACACTTGAGCTTCTGCAAAGACGGCCCAAGCCATATGACGGCCTCATAAGAAGGTGTAGTCAGAACCCGTCAAGACTTGTGTGCATCTTCTACTTTACAGAGTACTACAACACATTCAATGGAACGTACACTCCGTCCCCCAAGTGCGACCCCCGAGGGAGGGGCGACTGGGCGCAGATCGTGCTGACGTGGACCGCCCAAGTGGCCGGGAGACAGTTCGACCGGCTGGCGGGAGTGTGGGTTGGTGGCGTGGAGGTAGGAATAGGAAACACCAATATTGAGTGCCTTAATCAAAGAGGTTGTTGCTGTGCTTTGAGAATCCAATCGACAGCCCAAAATAATGTGGTCCCTTGTTCCGAAGCCTCCCAGGCGAAGCTGCGCTTATGCAGAGGATGTGTGATCTCGCCCGAGATAAATCCATGATTCTCCAAATGTCAAGAGAAATGAGCCTTCCTGCGAACGTCAGGGGTGAAAAGTCTAAGCACAAGTTCTGTTGTTGCAGGAGACCCAGCCTTGCAAATCCGGGCTGAGATTTTCAGACAGATCTCGTTCACGACCCCGAACCCCTCTTGAATACCTGAAAACAATGTGGGCGTTCCTTCTTCTTGCCAAGAATCTGAGCGTATCGACTTCGGTGCCGAATCTGACAACTCATTTCTTCTTGGCGCCAAGCTAGCGAAGCTAGCCTTGCAAAAACATCTGATTTTTCCAGATTCTGCGGACTTCGACCGCGGAGCCGCGCCGCGGCTGCGTGCGCTGGACGATCGACAAGGACGTCATCCAGTATGCCGCCCTCTTTCGAACCGCGCAGCCAATCAACGTGCAACTGGTGCGCTGAAGCTGTTGCAAACGTTTCCCAAGCCCACTGCTAGAGCACTTGATTATTAGAAAACGACAAATTTCAATTATGAGAGGTGTGAGCTTCGTTTGCTAACCCCTTCTGCACCATCTCCTGACTGCTCAAAGCCACTGTTTGTTTGTTGGGCTGCCATGATGAAATGCCGGATCTAACTGCATCTAACCGCTTTCCCCCCAGTCCGTTCCGTTACTTGCAACTATTCATCCATTTCTTCATAAGAGCTGTGGGGCCTTACCTGATCCGTTTCCTTATGTTGGCAGTGTCTCTTTAATGTGAGGCTTCTGATTCTTGGGACCCGCGTCGCATTCAGAGCGTTTCTGTACTTCAAGATAGTTTCCAGTCGATTATCGAAAAGAGCTCACAAACATCCTCGGTCGCTAATGACCTTATTGTACTCGTCAAAGCGCAATCAACTAACGGGAGCCGTTTCTTTCCCAGAGTAACCTCGTGAGAGGCAACCTCACCGGGGTGTACACCGTACAAATCACGCTCGCATTTTACGCGTCTGGCCCTATCAACGGGCCCAGCGCGGTGGTACCTGACGTCATCCTTCCGCTCCGCAACGGTTACGAAAACGGTAAGCCGTGCCTCTCCTGCTTTTGGTTCTCCAGCCGGTGAGACCTGATTCGCTTACGCACCCCCATATTTGCTTCCGAAAGTTTAATGGCTTTCTGCCAACTGATTTACCAATGATCACCGGTTGACTTACCCTCTTTGCTCTCAAACAAGGCTTGATGAATCGACTCTCCACGTGCCTTCCAGGTTATTGGGTCTCCATCCAGCCAGAAGGGCCCCTCAAGTGAGTCTCGTTTCCTTCAAGCCTCAGCTTTCATGGGCCGTCTCTTAATTTATATCTATCCCTTTCAAAGCATTGAAAAGGGCCCACGTCTCTGCGGTGAAGTTTTACAAACTTCCACTGTCATATCATCTCCGTCAAAAGTTCTATCTTTTGGTCGTCCATCTGTCGATGACACTCGGCTTGTCTCTCACTCGCATGTCGAAGAAGCTTCACCCAAACCTCCGATGGTTCAATCCACGCGATCTGCTGCAGCTTGTCAAACTTTATATCAGTCCCTACAAGTACGCTGCGCGCAATCGTTGAAGTATACTACAGCGCTCAAGGTAATAAAAGCGCCCGGCTGAAATGATTCTGTCGCCGCAAGCGGAATCCGCTCTGTCCGCTCGATCCCCATCCGCATCCGCTCTGTTTTCCTCTTTCTCCGTCGCAAAACATGCACCCTGCCGTATCGTCATGATCAAAATCAGGCGCCCCGTAAAAACGGTTTGCAAGGCTCTCGGCCAAGAGTGTTCCAGATCCTAGCTGCTGCTTGTAATATTACCGTGCGCAAGTGAACAATCTGCGTAAAAGTCAGCAGTTTCCTGGCCCCATAGCCTGCTTTTGAAAACCCTGCCAGTGTCTTATGTTCCCTTGGGATCCTCCAGGCTCCTGTTCCGGTCCCGACTGCCGGCTCGGAAGAGACGAGCAAGAGTTCTGGTACACCTATCCGCCCTCCCGGTACGAACCAACCGGGGCGTTTAAGGAGGTGAGCTCCTTTGGATTCGTTGTCAGGTTAGAAATGCATCTTATCCGGGTGCAAGCCTGGCGAGAGATTCCAGATGATTTTTAGAGCTTTACTGGAGGGTCATTAGCGCCATGAATGGAAACGTAATCGAAGGCGTAGTGAGATGGGTGAGGTTAGTTAGGGGGTTAGGGTGGGTATGTGCGCGGAGCGTGTAAAGTCGAAGTTTGAACATTGTTTCAAATTTGCTTTTCTTTAATTCGAAGGGGCTCACCTCCAGGAAATCGAGCCTTTTAGAGCAAACTGCTCTGCGTCTCGCTTACACTTCTGCAGCAAAACACCCTTCCAATCCATCCACCTTTCCGTTCCGCGCGAGCGCAGATCCGGCTCCTGATCGACGGAACGGTGGTCGGCGTCGTTTGGCCGTTCCCGGTGATCTTCACCGGGGGCTTTGACCCGCGGCTTTGGTCGCCCATTGTGGCAATCGGGGCGTTCAACGCACCCACGACTTCCGTTGACGTTTCGCCGTTTCTGAGCGTTTTCAACGATGGGAAGCCGCATACTTTCACGCTCGACATGGGCGAGACCGTCGGGAAGTTTTGGCTCGTAAGAATTGGTTTGCTCAACTTCGGGCTGATTCGCAATTTCTTACATGCTTGGATCCAGTGACCTAGGTAATGGTCAACAGCCAAGTGATATAAGCTGAACCGTGCGGGTTTACAGATGCGGCCTCTGATTAGCTGCGTGCGCGCTCGGTTCGGGTTGCCGTTTCACGCTTCACAGAATATAGGAGATTGTCGTCATAGCAAAAAGTCTTAACTGCTTAACAGAGCAGCAGGAAAGACCAGCAAGAAATAAATTTGTTCTGAGGAAGTGAGCTCCAGGCGGCCGGACTTGCGCCGTTCGCAGTCTTCGTGCACTTCTTTAAGGCGCGTCTGAAGCTGTGGACCTTTTAAGCCACACGCGAAGACAAACCGTTACGAGCTTAGAACGGTTTGTATTGAGTAACTTATTATCCTACACTTCTTGTGGAAACCTGACCGCCCTCTCTTGCGGATTCAAGTCTCCAAACCTGCACAAAACGAAGCGCTCAACAAGCAACATTCGAGGGCTATAAGTGCTAGCCTTACGCTGATCCCGCGCTAACCCTGCACTAAGCGCTTCCTTCTGCACAACAGGTGGACGCCAATTTGCAGCTCTACCTTGACCCCAACGCAACGGAGCCTCTTTTCGCCGTTCTAGAAGAGTATGACGTCACACCGGAGCCGCAACGGCTGTCCAAAACAGCCCAAAACGTCTCACTCGACGTCAATGAAAACGTCACCCGGTTTCGGGTTACTGCTAACCGTACGTTACGAGCCCGGGGATCCGTAGTGACTTCCGAAGGAGACGTCTTGACCACAACGGTTAGCGCCCATTGAGAGGACGTGTCCTACTTAAAGATGGGCAGAATTGCTCGATGTTGTCAGGCTGCGGTAGGTCAGTCAGATCTTCTTCGCAAGACACTGACGAAAGTCTGAGCTGCCGAATGGTAAAAGGTCCTTGGAAAAGCGACGGATCAAAGCCGCGGTTAGCAGGCTACTCGCCCTGATTTGTCTGGACTTGTCTGGTTAAATTGATTCCTCTGGTTAACTTGAACGTTCCATCTGTCAGACGAGCAGTTAAATTCCTTCAACTTGGCCTGATCCATCTGCTATGATGCTCCTGAAGACAGATTCCGCCAGATTAAATTGCTTACCCGAAACCTGCTGTTTCCTTCTTGCAGATAGGTGAAGATTATGGGTTTGTTAGCGAGCAAGAAGTCTCCCTAGACGGCAAACGCGAAGCGTGGAAGCAGCTCACGACTATCAAGTCTGAACTCGAGACTTTGTCCGTCAGAGAGCAGTTAGCGACGGTTTACTACCGACGTTCCGCGAGGTTTGAGTATCCAATCAAGGGATCCGCTGAAAAGTAAGTCCCTGTCTCTTTCTCCAGGTTCGAGGACGAGTAATTGTTGACGACAAGTTGAGTCCGCACAATTAACTCCTCTTGAGTTGTTCCTCTCCCGATCAGTAAGAAAAGTGCTCTCCATGCTTTTGTGGTGAAGGTTTCTTTGAATGCTACAATTTCTCAAGCCCCAAGGCCAGCTTGGAAATTAAGCTTTTCAAATTCAATGGTCGTCTAGGTTCGCTAGTAGTTTGTCCTTCTTCAAAGTCGAAACTTGCTTTGCACAAAATTCAATCTTTGCGTTCATGCAGGAACCAGAGTTTCATCGATCACTCCTTCCTTTCAAACATCAAGATCTTTCCCATGCCGAACGAAGCGGTCACTGTGGCAAGCGTCAGCAATCGTCAAGTAGTCCAGACTGTGCCAGGTAGTAAGAAGCACTTTTCTTTCAACGAGTTAAGATCGTTCGATACAACCGCGCGTTGTTACTACAGAACTTTGGTCTCCTATCTCGGGCGGGGCTTTCTGAGTGACTTGGTTTCTGCAACTGGATGTTGATGCTTCGAAGCAGCTAAGCGACTGCCTTGAGGACTTCTTGACAACTTATGTATAGAGTGAGACCTATTAGACAGCCGAGCTCTTTTGTTTTGTGGTTTCAAAAGAGTACTTGAGAAGCCAGATTCCGCAAGCATCATATTGAACATTGCACGAAAACTTTCCATAAAGCTACGGAGTGCTTTCGATTGGGCACCAGTTCTCGGCACGCGGCGGACCGCCAAGCGGATGGCCTGGTATGCGTAGTGGTTGTGCATGGTTTTGGGAATACAGGATTGAGAAGCCGTCATTATCATTCCCCTATCTCGGGGGCCGTTAATATTGCTTTCGCTGCGCTGCGACGGCCAGGCTATGTATTAAATTATGCTCATCAAAGCATCCATGATTACTGTCACTACATCCAATTCCAAGCAACCGCCAGAAGACCAGCACCCATACGACGTATGTTTCCGACCGAAGTGCGGACTCAGAATCATCCACCAAGATACACATCCCAGCTCACTACCAGTATCTTCTTGGATTCTTTGGAGCATCATTGAATTATTCTTAAAACGCTTAGACAACCATCATTTAACAGTTCTGCAAACGTCGTGGCCGAAGCTGTCGAACTACAGAGCTGATGCTGATCGCAGTATGAGATCCAGGCAAGCCGTATGTGATGCTACATGCTGGATGCATTGCAAAACAGAGAATCTTATAAACTTCCTCAGCCAAGCATGTACATCTGATTCTCTCCTTCCTTTTCTATGATGGTGGTTATCACTGACCCTGTAAGGACCAGCAATCCTTTACAATCACTTCTGCCGGTGCTTCTTTTGGGCAGCCTGTGTAGCAAAGACAGCGTCCGCTTTCGACGAACCTTCCCTTCTCGAGAGCTGGATAACGGTGTCACTGAACATCTGGAACGACCGGTTGTGGCTGACGCAGAGCACTTGGCTCTCCTTCGAGATGACGTCCTAGAAAAAGCCAGCGCACGAGGGGTCAGATCCAAACAACCTCTTTTCTTCCTGACCACCGGCGTCTGAATCAAGCTTTGGGATTGCAAGGTCAGTAGCGCCAGTTATACGACGATCTCGACTGCCTTGAGACGTGCTGAATTCATTGAACGACACTATCACTGCATGGAACTCGGACCAACCCTTAGGATGAAAAGGTTCTGAGGCAGGAAGGAGCGAAGGCTCTCCCCCCGGCTCTATTCAATCAGATCAGGGATTCATGCGGTACAAGGGAAAGAAATCTAGTGATTGAAAAACACATAACAAGCAGAATTAACACTTTAGACTGCAATATTGAACGTGGTGCTGGGCTTGCCTTGATGAGCGCAGCAACGCGCCTCTGGTTCTGCTCGTCGAGAGCGGCATCGACTTCGTCCATGATGTACAGGGAGCTCCGCCCGTTCATGGCGACCGTCAGGATGAAAGCGAGGCTGAGCATGGTGCGCTGGCCGCCTGCAGGTTTGAGGAGGCTTTAGAAGCGCAGCTCTGATGATTTGATCTCTGAGCGAGCAAAAGCCCTCCTTACTCAAAGCCCGTTGCTGATATCTGAGAGAAGAAGGTGATGCGTGCGCTCACAAAAATTCAGCGCTCGTGAAGTCCGAGTGAACGTCCTTGATTAGCTCTCTCTTTCGTCTGAAGACAACTTCGTCATGAGGTGCGGATCTTAAAAGCACCATATTTCACTGCCACAATGGAACCAACATTAGACCTATGACATAATTCTAGGCGCCGAAGGGCTGCTGAACCATGAGTATGAATCTGACCCTACGCTTGCATAAAAGTGTGAATCCAGGCGTGCTGGTCTCACCTGACAGCTCTCCCAGGTTGCTCTTCCACTCCGAATCTTGGTTGCAGCGCCCGGTGGCTACGCCCGTGCTTGCGTTCTGGAAAAGAAACTTCACCCCGTCCTCCACGTGTTCCTTGACCTTCACGAGATCAACCCTGCATGCAGAAGGGGAGGGTCAATCTGAGAGGCTTGATAGAAACGCCGTTGGGCCTGGATAACGTAGGGAGTGTGCGGTCTTCTGGACGATATACCATAGAAGCTAAGACGCTTGGTGGATTCGGGCTTGCAACGTGAGACAAAAGTGGTGCACCTGGTTCCTTTAGTGTTTGTGTCCACCGCGATTCTTTGTAAGTCTTTCAGATTTAGCAGACTTCCCAGTCATCAAAGGGAAAATTGCAATCTTGTTCTTGACCCCATTTCTTCAGCCTACCTTTTGTCTGGCAGCAGTGACTTGCAGCAATCGATGAACATAGTCCTGATACTCTTGAAGGTCGCCTCGTTCGCCTTCTGAACCTTGTCGCGCGTCGTGCGGATGCCCTCATTCAGTTTCTCGATGGACACCAGTATCGACTCGGCTCTCTCTTTGAACACCTGCAAAATAACCCTGTGACTTTTCCGATGCACACTAAGCCCGTGGCTGAGCTACTCTACTGGCATGTATTTAAGGCTCTCAAGAAGAATCAAAGGTTTGAATGAATCGTTTGTGATACTAGAACGAACTCTTCAGAATTCAATCACATCCATGGACAGCTAAGCCAGGTCGAACTTCCAATCTTGCGGAATGTAGCCGTGTCACTGAATACCCAGGTCACTAGCGAGCGGCCAATCAGGCGTCTACTGAAGAATCCAACAGGATAACGCCGTCGCGCGGAGATAAATATGAACAACAAACCAAGGCTTACGACTTGACAGAGGTCGTCGAAGGAAGTGAGAGAGTTGATGAAAGAGAATTACCTGCAGGTTTTCCACGCGCTCTTTGAACGCCACTTGCTCGTCCATCGTGACCCGCTGCTGTTCCCCTGCCAGGCGTTTCTTCTCGCTTATCAGGTGGCGCCGTCGTGCCTTTGCTGCCGCATACTGTTTCTCGTCTTCGATGGGATCCTTGAGTTTTAGGGCTTCTTGGTCGTCCTGCATCGATGAAGTACGCTGACACATTCGAAGTGCAAGGGAATCCGATGTTTGTTATAGGAAGGTCCGGCTAAACACTTTACAATACAACGAACATGAGTGAGGCTCCCAGCGCTTGCACATATAGGCAAGTCAGATGCAGAACCATAAACAACACATGTCAAACGCAGGGATTGATCTGGGCAGGGCTTTCTGAACTAAAAATGAGCTTACCTCATGTTCGTTCGCTAGCTCCGCAATCTCCTCTTCCAAAGCCTTTCTCTTCTCTGTCAGTTGGCCCTTCTGCTTCTCTAGCTTTTCCGCCGCCTTTGAGCTCTGTCTGATTGCTTCTTCGCACTCTTGCGCTCTCCTCAGGGCCACTGCCCTGTCCTCCAACATCTTCTTTCGGGCGACCAGTTGGGAAGCTTGGAGCGCTTCGACGCGCGCCAGGTCCTGTCGGTGAGCTTCGAGAGCCGCGGTCGTGCTTCGAATGCGCTCTTCTGAGTTGGTATCCAGGACGACGCTCATCTGTAAAACGGACAGACCAGAATTGGATAAAAAGCTGGCAATTCAGTGGGATCGATGCAGCAGGATCTCCATGATCCAAGAAACAGGATATCGCTCCGGCTGAGCATTCCGATTTCACTGAGCCCAGGACTTTCAAAGCTTTACCACAGATGATGAGGGCGTTGATTGGCTTATTAAAGACGTTTACTCTTGAGACACTTCTACAGATATCATTTATCGTGCTTTCTAGTTCCGTCCGTTGGATCCTGCATCCTATCAAGTTTCGGAAAGACTCGGCTCCTATTCCGGGTGTTGAAGATTCCTTGTCGCATCAATGAAAGCTTTCGATGCATTCCCGGTCCCACTGAAGGCGCACCTCTTCCCTTAATGTAGCTTCCTCTTCTCTCGCTTCCTCCAGTTTGCGCAGCACTTCGTCGACCGCGTTCTGCTGCGCCGTCTCCTCGTCCACTGCGGCCTCCAGAGCTTTTGCAAATGCCTCCTCTTCGGATCCAGCCTCTTCTGACGTTTGGTAGTCCCGGAGGCGTGCTTGTTTGGTCGTGAGATCTTGACATAGAGACTCCAGCTTCTGCTCAGACTCTTCTTTGGATAGCTTCGCTTGGAAGAGCGCGACCTCCGCATGACTCAGCTGCGTTTGGATGCAACGGACGACGGTAAATTTTGGGGTTCCAAGGATACCTTAACTTGACATGGCTCCAAAAACCTCGTCAAACGGAAATAAGGTTACGTAAACTTCATCGAGCTGATCTCTTCACCTTCCATCTTACAAGGAGTTTACCTATTTCTGGTTGATTACATGATGGAACGCGGTTCGAAGCAGCTTCAGCCACAAATACATGCTCCCTTCAGTAGAAGGCCAGATAAACAGGGGCAAACATGATTCATAAAAAGCTGTCTTAAACTTTTTCTACTCGATACGAAACGGGAGATTGCCAGGTTGTGACAGTAGGTTACCTGGTCAATCTCTTCTTCCTGCGCGCGCACGCGCGCTTCTTCCTCGACCGCTTTCCGAGCAATCTGCTCCTGCGCTTGGCGAAGATGCTCGATTTTCTGCATTGGAAGATTGAGTAGACTTCAATGACCACGACTGTGTCACCAGCCCGGTTTGTTGGTTTATTTTTGGGCATTTTAAAATTTTAAAACAGGCAAAAGTCAAGTGACCACAAAGCAAGTAAACTTCATGTAGACCTTGACGTCGGAAGCGGTTTGCAAGCGAGATTCTCGTTTCAAGGTCAGAGTAGAAGGCAGAATTATGTTTTTTAACAATCTGCTCGATCACGCTATGAGTTGGAGCTGACCTGATCGAGTTCGCCAGACCTCGTTTTGGATGTCTCCACTTCACGCCACAAGGAGTCGCACTTGATTTTGTTGCCAATGAAAGAAGTCCCGGACGCTCCTCGCCAGCCCCCCTGCACTGAGCCCGATCTGCTAACATTGCCATCCAACGTCACGTTCCACAGCCCGTGCTTCGAGATCAGGTCGCGAGCTACCCGATCGTTGGCAGCTATGACGTAACCTCCGAAGGCCTTTTTTAGAGCCTTGGAGAATTCAGGACTGAAATTGAGAAGGTCGAGCGGAAGGGTTACTTCGCCGGACTTGAAAGATTCCTGGGCCTTTCTCTGCTTGTAAGCGACATCAGGGCTTGTCAGGCGGTCGAGCGGCCAGATGCGCCTGAAAGGGCTGTCGCGAACGGTGGACTGCCAGAGCTCTAGCAGCCGTCCAGCGTCCGGGGTGGTCCTCACGACGCAAACATTTTGAAGCGACCCTGCAGAAAGATTCAGAGTCGTGTTAGCAAACATTTGAAACAATGGAAATCCATATTGCTGCTCTAGGTTGAATATTCGAGCATGAAAGAGGCTGGTCGTGAACAAGGACCAAATTGGATGGACGTATCATCTTTACGTTCCTTAATAACGGATTCAATTAGAAATTTTAAGCAAACTTCGCACAGCCTAGCTGGTCATGAGGATATGCATCAGCCCGCTTCTTAAACAGCCGTACAAATCAGTTACGAACCTGTGATTGCGCTCAGGGCTTCCAGGTACTGCTCGCATTGAAGGCGCTCCTCGGACTTGAAGCGGAAGAGTGAGTGTAAGCTCCACGCCGGAGTCTTTGCCTCGTCGCCGCTCAGCCTGCCAAGTAAGGCAGAAGCCACGCAAGCCTTTCTTTCTGTCCCCTCTTTGAGCTTCTCAAGCTTGTCTCTCTCGTTTGACAGGCGCTCCAGCTCAGCGTCAAGCTCGGCGCGCACATTCATTTCGTTCGAGCGCTCGTTATCGAAAATCCTGTTCCGCTCCTTGCTGCTCCGTACCTTCTCGCGGAGCGTTTCTGCCTTGAATTCTGCTGCTGTTATTGCGAGAGCAGCTTCTTCCACCCTCTTTGCTTGATCCTTCTTGATGATCTCTGCCGCTCTTATTTCATTCTCTAGTCCGTTGATGATGTCTTGGATATGTCCTTTGCTTCCGCCTTGAGATCCGAGCCGCGAAAGGCGCTTCAAGTCTTGCTCCATGCGTGAGACAATCTCCTGCTTCTCGTCAAGAGCCCGCAATGCTTGCTCGTGAGCTTGATCGAAGCGCTGGACTTGAAGTTGGACAAACTGCAGCTGCAACTCCGCTGTCGCTCCCTGCAAAGAAGGGGCGATGTTGAAGTCTTTTTTGATGCCTTCCCGCCGTGAGATCGGTCGGGATTCTCGAAGGTGGGCACACAAAGCAAAACATAATTAATATAGGGAATCTATTAAGGATCTGACATATCGTCAAATGATTGATTCGGAGCCGTTTTATGAGAGCTGGGACCTACTTGTACAATGGTGCATGAGGGCTGAGACAGAAACACATCAAGTTCGTCCAGAGATTGATGTAACGGTGGAAAAATCTCCCTTCTAGTCACGGGGCGGCTCACCTGTTCCAGTCTGCGTTTCTCGATTTGAAGCTCTTCCTCTGCTTGAGTCACCTTCTGCAGGAGCTCGACTCGCTCCTTTGCCACGGAGTTCGTATCTTCATCCTCGTTGCCTTGAGTGGCTGCGGTTAGCTTTTCTATCGCGTTCTTTTCCTCTAGCCATCTCGACTTGTCCTTTTCCGTTCTGGATAGTTGCTCATTAGTGTCGTCCGTGTCCTCCTGGAGGCTGGCGAGCTTTCTGAGGGCGTAATCTTTCAACCGAGTCTGTACGCCTTCTAGATCATGCTCGATCTGCATTTCAGAAAAGGTGTCTGGTTCAAAATGCACTTTGTTTCACAGATAATCGGACCGGAAAGTCTGATGCTTCTTCGACTTCCCAAAAAGCTCGAAATGAGAAGCTTTCATGCAACAAAATCGAGACTCAAACTGCAAGTTTGTTTTGTTACCTGCTTTTTTCGATCCATCGCTCGCACTCTTTCTTCGTCCAACGCAATAGCCTTTTCCAGGAGAGAAACATTCTGGTTGATAGCGGCGAGACTCTTGCGTGTGTTTGAGATCTCCTCGACGGCTCGGCTGACCTCCTCGTCCCAACGCCCAGCACCTGCATTTTCTCGCCCGCTGTATCAATATTGATCTATTTAGGCTACGCGGTGCTGGGGGATGTTGAGGTAAGCAACGTCCCTAGCTCTTTGATGCATGTAATTTGATAAAATATCAATATGTCGTTCTTCGGCTTATGCACCTTGCGACAGGTTCAATGAAGTCGTTTCAATTTCATTCTGACAAGAAACCTCGAAAAGTAATCTCAGAATGACAAGTGGTTCGCTTACCTGACGCGCTCGATATTACAGAAGCAATGACAGAGGCAGAGTTGTTGTCGGCTAGCTCCGTTACTTTAGATTGGTGCAGGACTGCAAAAGCGTCCTCGAGCAGTAGGTGGCTGTCCCGTAAGAACTCCTAAAGAAGGAAAGAATCAGAGTCAACTCAGCTGTGTACATATTACCAGTCGGAGAAGCAGTCCACGACATCAAGTGTACACATCGTTCGCATGCCGGCCAAAACAAAAGAGAATAATCAACTTCGCGCTAGCTCTCCACATGAAACCATCAGCTGATGTGTCCATGTTGAACCTTGACCTAGTATCGGAAGTCCTGATTACCTTGACATCTTTCATGGTCTTCTGCTTTCCATCCAACTTGTACTGTCTTGTTGAATCTGGTAAGATACGAGCCTCCAGTGTGAAGATCCTGAGGCTCTCTCCTGTGCTCTGGCTTGCAATCTTGAGCTCCACCTCACACGGCTCATCCGTATCCGTGCTTTGCAGTTCAGAAAGATGCTGAACTCGCAAAGAAGCTGGCTTTGCGCATAGTGCGAAGGACACGGCATCTGCAGAAGAGTAAACGACGAAGCTGCACATCTTTTGTTGTCCAGCTTTTTGATTGAAAGGCAGAAACTCACGCATCCTCAGCTACCTTGGAAACAATTATATAGCGGATTTTGGGAAACACAATGAGATTTGTCAGTTACTGATGTATGTTTGAGCAAGACCTATAGACTCAAATCCTGCAAAAGAATGTGTCCACAGAGACCTAACATATGACTGGTCATAACAGCCCTTTCCGATTCTCACCGAGAACGTTACTTTTCCCAGCTCCATTGGGCCTGTACGCAGAAACTCCAATATCAAGAAAACGTAGCTCAGGAGTTGCAGATTACAGTTCATCCACAGCTCATGGAAATTGCAAGGCAAGCTGCAGATCAGCAGATATGCGTTTCTCAGTCTGCGCAGTTACTGAGCAGTGACCTCAAACGACCCTCAGTCACGATAATTGGAGATAGTGGTCTACCTCTGACCCCATTTCCTTTGTACTCACCCAGCTATCAGATTGAGCCCAGGGCCAAAGCCAAAATGCTGCTTCGTGTCTCCAAACGACTTGAAACTAACAACTGTGATGGACTTGATGTAGACTTTTGTGCCAGTCCCTTGTTTTGGCGACATGCTGAAGCTGTGAAGTAAGATGTTCTCTGATTGACAGGCAATGCCCTGCGCCCAAATCAACACTGCTTCCACCCAAATCCCACCTCATCTAGCGCGTTGATTGTAACTCGAAGTCAGCTACCGACAGATTTTGATGCGCTCAGCCTCATGAGGCCTTGTTCGAGTCCTGCCACGGGGCTCTGCAGGCTTCTCTAACTTCCATTCACGCCAAAGGCGGACTTCATGTGATCAGGCTGGACTCAGGACACTTCACTCTAATCTTATGTCTGCATCTTCTCCTGGCTGGCTACTCCTTGAGCTGTCTTTTAGAGCTTCAAATGGCTTCATGCCCTGATACAGCCGATGCCAGCTAGAAACTTATGCATGTTGACCATGTTCATAATCACCAGGCCAGTCGGAGATAGCTTATAGAAAGCTACGTATCTGCAGAATACAAATCTTCCGAGCTGGCACCCTCCGATTTCTGACTTCGTAACTCTATGTTGCAATCACATGCCATGCATGCCCTTGAGACACATGTTGCGCGGTGGCGTCAAGCCTGAAGTTGAGCGACTACTAATGTATATAAAGACTTTCATAGCATAGCTTCACGACGCTTCATGTCATCAAAGTCTTGCTAGCTTAGCTCAGGCTAGCTGGCTTTCCTTGAGTTACATGCCCCTAGCTCTCATATGCCCGACTCATTAGTATATGTGCCCTAAGTGACGTTCATCTTGAGGCGTGCGCAAGATGCTGACGGCAATCATGCACGTGTGATCGATCCGTTGCTTGCAGTACATTCGATCAACGACTCACTTGCCAGCATGTTGCGGCACGGATTGCCAGCGCGCGCCTGAAGTGCTGCAGACGGTTTCGAGTTTGCGAGATGATTTAGCATCAAACAACTGTTGTCAAACAGCAGGCTATCATCTGGTCAACATGCATGATTGAGCAGCTGGCGTGTCGGCTATATTATTCCCTGCAGGGCGCCACCTGGTCCGCAATCAGCAATTGCTAGCGTGATGATGGCTCCCAGAAACTATGTCTTCTTGCCAGTGACAATGAGTGCACACAAAGTCAGTGTACTTTGGGCGACTTAGTTAGACACAAGGGAGACTACTTATCAAATCTCAAGATGATGCTCGGCTGGCCTCTATATCTTGGAACTTCTTCTCTACCTCCGCTCGCTTCTCATCCTTTCTCTTCTTGTTCGTACTGCTCGTCTTGCATTTCCCGCACTCCGAGCACCTCTCCTGTGTACCCTCGCGAGTGCTATGGACAGAGAAATGGGTATAGCCCTCACCCCTCCGTATAACGGACTTGCAAAGAAAGCAGAAACTCGTACGACAATTTCCACAATGCACCTTGTTACAGCCGTTGTTCTTGTCCACTTCCACCCCGCACTCAGGGCAGCTGGACAGCACCGCCGCAGTCAGCGCCTCCTCCCGCTGAAGCCGCAGCTCGTCTTCTTCGGTCCTTGAACCGCTGCTTCTGTCTGGCCCCCGACTCATGTCGCCACTGCCCCAAACCGCTTCGGAAGCACAACTCTGCCCCTGAGCGCCCCCTTCCGCCCGTCTACTCCTCCTCGCCACCTTTTCGACTTTCTCAGCACCAGCAAACCTCTTTCCGATCGAAGCCTTGCATGCGTTCGACTTCAGGCTTCTCTTCGTCTGGGTGGCTTGTCCCGCTTGAGCATCGGCAATCCTCTCGCTCGTCCCCTCTTCGGCTCCTGCTTGTGCTGCGCACTTATGGCCCTGCTTCCATATCTGCTTGCAGCGGATGCACGTGCTCTTACAGAAGTGCTTTAGGATTGGATCCGTAGAGATGATAGTCGCCCTCGTGCCTACTCGCCACCACTCTTTGCAGCTGGGACACAACACATTCTTTGTTAACTTCCTCTTGTCTTTTTCCAAAGGGTAATCTTGATTGAAGCACTTGAGCCTCAACTTTTCGTAGAGGGGCTCAGGCAGTAAGGCCTGCAGGACTTCGAGTGAGAGGGCTTTGGGGCACTCGCTCTCCGAAAGCGCAAAGCATTGTAGGCCCCACGCCGCGTCGCTCTCTTTGTCAAAGACTATTCCGTTGGCGCGCTTGATGATGCAGTTGATGCAGAGGCGGTGGCCGGCTTCGCAGTGCAGCGAAGAGAAGTGGGTGACCGACCCATAGCAACATCTGCAAACGAAGTTTGAGAAAAGTTAGTTGAGCATGAAGTCTATTGAACAACTGTGCCAGGCGCTAGCGGGATAGGGTACGCAGGTTGCCGCTCTAGCCAGACCCCCGTTGGTTTTCTAACGACGAAAAAAGCTGTTCCGATTACCATTCTGTCTTGCTTAACGAAGACTGCCTTCAGAACCAGCAACTTCGAGCTTGATCTGTCGGTCATTCGATCCTCATTAGCCCTTCTCTAGATCTGAGCTGGTCATCAAAAATGGTGTCAGATGGACTTCGATTTCACAGGTGGCCACGTTAAGTCCAAGCGAGGAGATGGATAACGGCCTCTCTTAGAATCGAGCGACCAACAATAGGCCACATCTCATGAGTCAAGTTTTCCAGATTCAGTTCCAAGTCAGTGTCTCAATACCGTCTACTCATTGGTTCCCCGATCGGCTGAGCAGGCAGGACACTATGAACTCACCCGCACTCAAGTGGCTGCACTTTTGGGCCCATCCAGGTCGATGACATTGACTGGAGCAATTGAAGTGGCCCCAGAAGAGCCCCCACCGTCCGCACCCGCTTCTCGCTTGATGCGCACGGGCTCACCAACGCAGGCTTCCTTCTGCAGATGAGATGATTTGCCTACTTATAGAATTCATTTGGGCCAAGTGAGACGAGTTGGGTGACGCACTTGGTTTTGCTGTATGAGTATGACAGGATGTCTAACAGGCACTGAGGTATTACTATCTTCAAGCATCTCAAAGTCTTCTTGACAGGAAGGAGAGCAGTCCAGGCCCAGGCAGCAGCAGTATGTTCAATCAGCCAACAAGACGCATATTAATTGGTGGCAGCAAGCAGAGCGCCGCTTAGCGGAATGGCCTGCCAAACTAAGCAGGCATTCTCTACCAGCATCAATCACTCGTCCGAGCTCAGAAATCCTAGTTGAAGGCTCAAAATGACCTCTAGGTTACTTTGATAAGGCATCATTCTGTCAACCCTCTCTTTTCAATTATCGCTGGGTAGAATGCTAGCCACTGGAGATCTCCAAGCAAAGCCTCTGAGTTGAAAAGATGTTTACGCTTGTGAGTCCGATTCAGAAAAAGCACAGGTACTTTGTTGAAGATCCTAGACTTCCCCCGAAGAAGCTTGGACATAATGCAAGTGATGGGGCTTGTAAACCAGACTTCATCCTGTTCTGAGAGAATAGGGCCCGCTGTACAGGAGTTTCCTGTGGGCTGAATCGCAATTGACAATGGAAAATGCTTGAAGCTTCAACGCCCCAATCTGTGGGGCATATTCAATTGTCAGTGAAGAGCGGACAGCCTGCTCCCTGCAAAGTCTGTATCCTGTTGCAATCTCACCTTGACGGAGTGTCTGCGTGCTTCAAGTCCCACTGCGCCATTGTTCAGATTTGCAGACGAGGCACGGCGAACTCCTGTCAAGTTTTCTGAATCTTTTAGATTCAAGCCCCTTCTTGACCCCCACTGTTTCCTTCTCGCTCCCCTCGCTCGTTCCGCCCTCTCATCTGGTTCAGTTTTGATGGGAGTTTGAGCCCAAGACTTGGTGTCCTGGTTTGTCGCGCCACATCTGGGTCAACTGATTGGACCTCCTCTACCTTGCATGCTACTCTAGCAGGACACATTAGGCCTGGGTTTGTGTTCTCAGTCACTAACGCTTCCTTCTTGGCCTTGCCTTCCCCTCCAGCTTGCTGACTTTTTATCTCCTTCTGCTTGGAGTCGCTTGCCCCCTCCTCAGAGGCCCTCTTTCGCTTGAAGGCCTGCAAGGACAGGCTTCAGGATTGGTTTGAAAAGTAGTCTGTATATGCTAGAATTGAAAAGGTTCGGGGTGACGGATGGCCCTAGAAAAGAGGTCACACTGTCCAGGATCACCTAGGTGCTGTCAGAGATGTCAAAACGACCGCCAGAATGATATCTAAAGGAGCAGCATTGTTTGATAGGGCCAGTTCCACTAAATGTCGCCAGCACTGCCCGCAAGCATGAGATAGTCCGCTTATTGGCATCGTGCGTTAAGCTCACTTCAGAGTTCCCACTTTCTTGACGGAGTTCCCACTTTCAAATTGAGTATCATGCCAGCGAAGGTTATTCGTGTGCTCACCTTTCTGAAACAGTCGTCCCTTGCATACAATGCAGCGACTGACATCGTTCGGAGTGGAGTTTCGTCATCAGAGTCTGCTGAAAAGTGAATTGCTCGCTGGGCAAATGGGACTGCACAGGAAGCCATTGCTCTACATTCCAAGCCGCTCCCCCCGGGCCCTAGTAGTGCTACCTGCACCTAGCCACCATCTGGCATCCCAACTCTGCCCGATTCTGCAAGGCAGCATTGCGCAGCAGATCTCATTGCAGCCAGATTGTCAAGCTGTGTCAAGTTATCGTGTATCATGATACAATCCATGTACTTTGACACCAATTTGACTCCCAAGATCTGGACTCTGCTTGATTATTGATAGAGAGAGCCACCACACAAGCTGGGGACTTGCAAACGCAGCATGGTGAAAACAACAAATGACGCTTCCCTTGAACTTGAAGGGCTTGTTTGAGGGTGAGAGCGCTTCCTTTGTTACATAGGACGGGGAAAATAGGTTGGAGACACGTTGAAGGGTGGTAAAGTCGAGGACTTGCCATCGTGCACTACGTGCCTAGTCCCTGTCGCTGGAGGCCAGCACATTGTAGC
Organism: Klebsormidium nitens; assembly: GCA_000708835.1. Classification (NCBI taxonomy): domain Eukaryota; kingdom Viridiplantae; phylum Streptophyta; class Klebsormidiophyceae; order Klebsormidiales; family Klebsormidiaceae; genus Klebsormidium; species Klebsormidium nitens. Next base: position 27,498 of record DF237482.1, read on the forward strand.
CGTTTGTCACATCAGGGTGATTGCGGTCGCTGGGGCCAACAAAAGATTTTGCGAGCTGCCATTCTATGCAGAGGAATGGACATTCCTAGAAGAGCCTCGTTGCGCAGTGTACAGATCCCAGGATTCATTGCGGAGTCTGTGTGGGGTAGCGAGCTTAGCCGGCATGGTGATGCTGATTGCCACTTTGTCCTTGGGGATGAAACGCACATCTCGTCGGCTTCTGACGCAGTGCCGAGCAACTTTCAATTGATTGGAGGACACTTCGCAGTGACCTCACTCAAGGAGCATCTCCAACAAGGCGTGAGCCAATTGGTTTCGTCTCTGGGAGGATCAAGATCTCGTGGCAGCAGCGAAGATGGTGTTGGCACTTGGAGCTCTCAGTCAGACACTGTCCTGGTGGCCCAGACCGGCACATCACCACCGCTGAGTTTTGCTAGCATCACATCCGCCGCCGTTAATCTGAGAGACCGGCTTCATAACCGCAGAACAGAAGACAGCCATCAGGTTCACCGTCGTAGTCGGCGAAAGACCAAGAAACAGGTCCGTTGTGGCCACTGCACACAATCCAAGGGTCTGTCGTCCCCGTCCAGTTCAGAGAATACCTGCACTTGTGCAGCACCTATCTCTTTCGTCTCCACAGCTGTGGGCCAAGTTGAGAAGAAGGCAGTCACACGGCCGTCTTGGGAACAACTCCTGGCCCACCCCATTGCTGCCCTGGCCTTCGTACCAAAGGATACCAGCCTTTTCGTTGCTGGCGCTCTTGCTGGTGCAACCGCAAAGACAATTACGGCGCCATTGGACAGGTTGAAGCTTCTGTTGCAGGTGCGTTGACAGATTTGATCGTAGGCTACATCTGCTGATTCTGCTTTCTGGATTTGACAGCCCTTATGCTGGTGATCGCATCTGCATGTCGGTCACATGACTGACCGCAGAAGATTTCTTATGATGTATGATGCAGTTGGTCAGGTTCCAGAATACAGCTATCCACGAGTGTTGATGCCAAGCTTAGCAAGACCAGCATGGACGTCACATAGAAGCCTATCTGAAGACGGGTCATGTAAGACAACCTTCTATCTTGATCATTTACTTGACACTTTGGTTACAATCTGCAGGTACAAGATGTCAACAGAAAAGCGGGAGCGGCAGCTGTTACTCTTTCTGGGGTAAGCAATTTGCGAATGCCGGGTCATCCAATCAATCTGATACTGATGGCAGAGAAGCATGAGAGAATCAGAACGTGATGCTACATATCAATGATTGTTGACAGCAATAGAAGCTCATGGAGTTGAAGGCTTTGTGGACAAGTTTCAGACACTGGTTGTTAGCCTTTCATTTGCAGGTCATTGGGTAGACTCTTACTATGACATCCACAGTTGCACATTGCTGAGACGCTGAAGTATTGCCATCTTGCAGGCTGTTGCAAAGATCTTCAAAGAAGAAGGCGTTCTAGGTTTCTGGAAGGGCAATGTGCCACAGGTAAACGGCCTGATCGATTTCTACTGTCTGTCCGCTGAATGCGTATTTTACCAGCCTAGCACTTGGGCGACAGTTTTCCTTTTGACTCGTGGCCATCCGATCTTACTTTCTGCAAGGTGCACCTTGTACTGTTTTCCAGTGTCCCCTGAGACTGGTTCTGCAGAGAGGGCAAGCTTCCCATATCCTTGCAGTGTTTGTTGTGAGCCTTGGCTGGACTTGTTTTGAATCTTTCTCGTCCTCCCCTGCAACAATTCTGTTCCTCCATGTACAGGTCGTGAGGATTCTTCCATACAGTGCCGTACAGCTTTTCAGCTACGAGTTCTTCAAGGTAAATATTGATACCTGTGCATCCTTCTTTTAGTATATCATATCAACTTGGAGATCTCCTCGATAACGCCGTTCATCCTAAAGCTTTCCTCCTTGTGGCAAAGGTGTGTATCTCTTGGTTGGCCAGTTCCATCCGTTTCAGGAAGCAGAGTAGTCTCGACGAGCAGCCCTAGCTTTAGACCAATGAAAGCGTCCACTGGCCTCAGTCCTTCCCTTTTTTGGCTCGGATTCACGCAAGAGTCAACGATTTCAAGTACTCACGTTGAGTCCTTCGCTTGCAGAAATGTTTCAAGGGCAAGAGGGACGAGCTGTCGGTGCCTGGAAGGCTTGCAGCGGGAGCTTGCGCAGGCATGACGTCGACTCTGGTGAGTTTGAACGATCTCAAAGATGCAACTACTGCAGGTTCGGTCAAACCTGGCCGCCTGACCCAAGTCCGAATCTAGCCAGTCGCAGAGCTTTTCCAGAGCCGCAGAACTTGGGCCGTTCGATAAGAGTCTTAAGAGTCATCGCAGGGTCCAATTCTGCGCAGCGGGCACAGTCTTGCGTTCCACTCAGATAGGACCCTGGTCTGGCGGCCAGGTTCAACCCGATGTGCAGTATGGTCTATCTGGGAGTCTCGCTTTGAACAACTGGTGTTCTTGCTGATGTCTAATCTTCGTCAATCTCTTTGTTTTCTTGCTTGGACCAACGGTGTCTTTCATTGGTAGAGTAACTTCCATTTGCACTAGCACAAGACTCTCACTACGAAAGTCTTGTCCCATCCCTTCTCCTCGCTCAGTTCCGGCAAAATTGACTCCGCTTCTTGCAGATAACTTTCCCTCTCGACACACTGAGGTTCAAGATGGCCGTCGAGCCAGAGATGCGCACGATGTCGCAGGTAATTGCTTCGACGCTTCTCCAGGATTTCTGCATCCGTGTCTTCCGGGGCCCTCTTTTTCTCATGATCACAGGAGTTTTCGTACTTTTTGGTCGTTTAGACGCTCATCTATCCGCCAACAAGAGAGCCTTCAACAATGTCGACGTCGCACCTTCTGCTGATTGTAACCTGCTCCGAACGTGTCTTGCGGTGCCTGATCTTTTGCAGAAAGATTTCGGTCGTCGGTCGAAAGTGGTTGATCGACTGTTGCGAGCATGCTATTGAAGAAGGCGCATGGACTTTTGGTGCCTGCCTTCGTAAGAATCGACTATATTCCTCACTTCGATATTGATTGCAGGCTGCAGTGACGCTATTCCGCAACGAGGGTCTCGCAGGCTATTACCGGGGCCTTGGCCCTGCGCTCCTGGGGATTGCTCCGTACATCGCGATCAACTTCTGCGCCTACGACCTGTGAGCTTGACAAACGGCTTTTGCTCAAGACGTCTTCGCTCGGATGACAACGCAACGCTTGTTTAGAAACTTTTATATACACGCACGGATCGAGGCGCTTCTTGCTTTCCCATCGCTGCTGGAATTAAACGGGCATATCCCGGCACATCCTGAGATCACGAACCTTCACTAGGTTCCACTTTCTTGTGCGTTCAATTTTGCTGACGAGACTCGTTTGATATGGAGGAGGGGGCCAACGCACCTCCAAAACATGTCTCGACCTTTTACGGTGCTAATTCACTGCCTGAAGTCGTCTGAAAGTCACTGGCAGCTGCGAAATATTCAAATTCTTTCTCAAGGAAACATGGCAATCTATCTCATGCTGCAGAGTAAAGAAGGCGTTCAAATCGATCTAAACAAGGAAGCGTTCAATTTGACTGTTCGTCCGGCTCATACTGCAGGGTAAAGAAGGCGTTTCCCGAGGATCAGCAGCGGTCACCCCAGGTTTCGTTCGCGACCGCTGTCATCGCCACTTCTTTGGCGACAGTGACCTGCTACCCGCTCGACACGATCCGTCGGCAGATGCAAGTCAGGGGGTGCCAATACACCTCGTTGTTCGACGCGTTCCCTGGTAAGCGGCCCCAGAGCTCGCGCACTATCGGCGTAAAAGCTTCCATTGCCGGCCTGCAGCGTATGGCACTCTTGATAGCGTCGGGCGTTTCTTTCCTTCTGCTTCAGTTTTTATGTCTCCCCCTGCGAACAACTGCTTTCGTTGGAGCTGCTCCCGGTAGTTGAGAACAACTCTCTCCGGAGAAGATTGTCAGGAAATGCGTTTTAATTTGCGAACCGTCTGGAGTACAACTTTCCTGACGTCGGTTCCGTGGTCATCAGTACTCAAGACAGTCACTCCATCCGCACGCTTTCCGGTTGTCGAAAAAGGTGTTGGTCGTTCGCTCTGCGAGGGCCACCTTCGCGACCGTGTTTCTGCTGCGTTAGTAAAGCTCAACGTGAAGCCTGATCGTTACGCTTGATTGTCCGTCTCAGGATCAGACCTCGAGACGCCTAGCCTCTCTCGAGTTGTGAAGCGCCCTGAGGATTTCACGCCTGCGTCAAACCTTTGATCCTGTTCGTCGCGTGATTCTTCTGAGTTATAACCGGAAATGTGAGGACAAGGGACCAGACTCGTGGGTCCTCCGCATCCTAGCATCAGGCAACTGGCCTTCTAATGGTCTGGGGATTTTAGTCTCGACACTATCCAACAATTTCAGCGGGACTTTCTGACGAGCGGTTCTTCCCTACAGCTATTATCGCGAAGTCTGGAGTCCTTGGACTGTACCGGGGCTTCTTCATCAACGCTCTGAAGAACCTGCCGACAAGCAGGTAAGCGTGGCAGGGGCCGTTTACACCCGTAGGGCTGCAATGGATGCTTCAATACCTCACTGCGAGTTGCAATTTTCAGCGGCCTACGTTTCAGCTCAGGTTGTGACATTTCCCCGCAAAAATGGAAACCATCTTGCCGGTTTCCAGCTGATGGCATTGAACGGCAGAGCGGCACTACGGTCTTTGTTCGAAGAGAGTGCCTGCTGCCTAACATTGATCTATTGAATTGTACGTCATGTTCTTGCAGCATCCGGCTTACCACGTATCAGTCGGCGAAGGAGGCGATTGCCAAAAGCCACGAAGAGTGGAACAGATTGGTCGCCGAAGGCCAGAAGTCTTGATGTAGAAGTTACATGTTGGCGGGTTGCTCGCCTCTGAAGAAACCAGGTAATACAGATAGGTACTTTGCACAGAAGGCCCGCATCCACCACTGGCCGTGCAGCACCTTCGAACCGAGTGAGCGGAGAGTCTCTCTGAAGCAGCTTTTCGATCTTGATTTGGGATGCGACATTGTGAAAGAACGGGTGATAATGCCTAGTCTGACGGGTTTTTGGGCGGAATCGGTCGGAGTATTGTTCAGGTTAAGTCAAAACAAGGGGGAGATTTCGTTATAGCATGTTCATCAAGGGATATTTCTTAACCACATCGTCACGACGTCAACGATGATGACTCAGAATAGACTTCGAATGCCGAACCTCAATTCTGAAATCTCCCCATGCAATCCCAGGCCAATGGTCAAACGTGCCTGAGAGTTGTAGTGGATGTATCCGACATCCGACCGGCGGTCAGTACTGAACGAGAGTTGACAGGGGGCCCGCCGTTATCTCAGTGTACGTATATGCATGCAGCCATTGACAGCTCGATCATCATACGATAAGTTCGCCGGCGCCTGCTCTAGCATTAATCCTAAGCCGCCCCAATCGAAAGGTACTTAGTAAGCTTGCATGGCGAACTTAACTACAGCTCCGATCAGGTATGCGTCGATAGCAGCGTTGCAATTACACGCATATGAACATGCACACGTGATCGATCCCATCCGGTTAGGGTTTACAAGGTCGTCGGATGAGCCGTAAACTGTATCAGTCGATCGTCGATTCTGACGTATACGCTGATCAGCTAGTGCATGTAAGCTATAATCTGGCTGCATGTATTGGTGGTCACTTGCTGTTATAAACCCTGAGCCATCGAGCAATACTCCGATGATACCGTCCGGATACAATGAGTTAACTCCGCACCTTGCTACGGCTGCAAGTCATGTCCAATGTTCGTCACGCATTTAAATTCACTACGAAAGACAAGCTTAACAAGTTGCACACTGCAACCTACACATCATGCATATAGTATGGGCGAACTGCATGTATCCGACAATGATCAATGATACGAGTCGACTCGTGTATGCTATGCAAACGGCTATACAGCGGAACGGCGTTATGGCTTAAGTTATGCAGATCATGGAATTTGCGCTAGACTATATAGTGGTGGCATTACTGCTGCGGTTCCTCCTAATTGACGGTCCTTTTTATGAGCCTGGCGGTCCGGCGCAGATAATTAAACTTATCGAGATATCTTGCATTGCGTCGGGGCACATACGACCAGTCGGGTTGTCGTCGATCATGCAAAGCTTAGTACAGAGGATCCCTCATAATATTATCGACTAGCTAGTACCAATAATGAAGATATGCATGATTAAGATCGATCAGTCTTTACTACTTCTCCCTCAACATATGTCGGAACAAATCGCGAGGGTTCAGGGGTCAGGATCTGCATGCTGGCACAGCTTCCGCGCAAGCGGACGGTGGATCATGACGGTTGATGTTCACGACGTGCAGACACATATAAGATTTACTGTTATGGTAAAAACACCACTGCCACTTTTGCTGTTTACAAATTTTGGTAGATATGATAGCGGGCACTATTGTTCGCAAAGCACACTCCCTTATTGACTTGACCTTTTCTATGTACAACAGGCAATATGCAGTTCATCTCGACTTTAACTTGTCTTGCGGGCTACTTGGCAATGCTCTTTGGCATATCAACTTCCTTCTGAAAGCCCTGCTGATATTCGGGATGCGCTGGCACATCCTGGGTTGGAATCACGGCTTTCTTCTTGATCCTGTACCGCTGCATCCGCGGCAGGACCTGGCTAGGCCCCATCCCAAACTGCCCGATGGTGTTCTCCACCGACGGACCATCATGGTAGATGTACCCAATCTGCGGAGGACATTTTGTGGCTTGTTAAGTAACGTATCGCGGCCTGCGACAGCCTTCCATTCAATGACTTTTCTACTCATCCATCGATTGGGAGAGGTGGGCTTTATTGTCCCTCAAATCCTAGTGGGTCATGGATCGGTTTCTTCTCTCATTCGGCAACAACTTTGTAAGACCGGCTGCGCATTCAAGAAAGACGATGCGTCCTGCTTCCGAGGAAGGAGAAACCCTCCATGGCAACTGCTCGTCCCCTGGATACGTCGTCTGATCCCCACCAGGAACTGCAAGATGCAATCTTCGATGTATACAGTTCACGACTCCTCTCTTCTATGCAGGCGAAATATGTCGATACCCCTCATTAATGCATCGAAGACTGCAGGGACGTTGTCCAATACAAAGATTGGTTGTACGCATGAAAACAACAGGTCTACTCACCTTCGAATTACACTGGGCGCAGAAGAGCGCCGTCCGCGTCCGCTGGATTCCCCAGGAATCGGCCGTCTCAAAGAACGGCCCGCACTTGCTCTCCTGCTTCTGTACGAAGCACCGCTCGTCGGCCACCTGGAACGACAGCGTTCCCTTGTTTCCCGCTGGAAAGTATTCCTTGGAATGGAACAGCCGGCTGGCATTCAGCCCGAGGTAGTGCCCGCACTTGATACAACTGCGGGGAACATATTGAGATTGTCAGCGCCCACATTGTCCTACAGAAGCAAAGTCGAGTGTCCACTCATGAAAGAGAAGCCTGACGTCAAAGCAGTGAAAGGCCAAAGCAGCTTGCAAGGGCTTACGCAGTGGACGGAGGCATCAGAACATCCGAAAGATCTTCAAAGATCGTTGTCGCTGCCGGTGACTAGTTTTGGCTGAGTCGCACAACGACTGGCTGCCACGACATGACGATGCACACAGTTTCTGAGGTGGACAACAGTATTGATTCAGAACTTGAATAGCTTTAAAGAGGGCGTCAGCGAATGCATCCGCAAAAGCACCAGATAAAGATGAGATGCACTGTTCTCGCGCCCCAATTTGCACATGAAAATTGTTGGCAGCGACAGCAAAAGTGACCTTTCAGGTTTTAGGGACACAGCGACGGCCATGTGGGTGACCTTGAAATCCAACGCCCACTTTGACTTGGACATTTTGCAACGGACACGTGCGCCGCGAGGGCGAGTATCTTGCCGTCTAGGTGAATCAAAGGATGTTGACCCCACATTTGAAGACAGCCAAAGACCAGACTGGCCTCACCTGAAATCGTTTTCAGGAGGACCCAGCCTCTCACTCGCATATCCTTTCTCCATCATAAACTGGGAGATCTATGGATCGAGATTCTGATTACTTTGTTGACATGCCTTCCGCCTTGACACTGGCCACCGGTATCAGAGCTCTGGCTACCCCGTCAATAACGACGGTGCCATCGTCCTTGCAGCAGACTGTTGAGAAGACGGCCCTGCATTACGTAGAAGGGGAGTGATAAACAAGATGCCTGCATGCTTGGCAAGAATGTCTGGTCGAATGGACGTAGAGAAGAGGATTCCAGATCTCAATCTGGCCTGTGGTCACAATCTGCGGTTCTTTCAATGCGCACTCAATAGTCAAAGCGTCAAATCTCTTATGATTAATCGGAGGGGGTGGATTGAACGATCTTCCAGTGGTTCCCAATCAGGCCCTGCCTTGTCAAGCCTTGTTGCTCTTCTGTGTTTGTACCACGGTCAGGATCCGCAAGGGAAAGGGAACCTAAGCTCACGGCCTTTATCTCGAAACTAGAGCACAATCACCTATCACGCGGTCTGCAGGGTGAGACAAAAGTCCCAGTGTCTGTGACATGACAGCGGGTGACCAGTTGATCTTTTGGAAGCTCTAAACATGGGCCGAAGAAGGGTAGAATCGAGAGTGCTTGCCTATATGTCTGACGGAGCAACTTGGCGGAAGTACACTTGACGGTCGCTGTCACGTGTTCGTCGACGAGGAGCGGGGCTTTGAAGTTCACCTCTTGCGAAAGATATACTGCTCCGGGCTGCAAAGTTTGAATTGCATTTTGAAACATGAAAGCAGGCAAGCATGATGCGGAGGGGCCGAAGCGAAAAAGGGCAGAATCTTACAATAAGGCCCCCGTCACAAGGGCGAAGGTGCTTACTTGTCAGCAGGACGACTGGCACCTCAGAGCAGTCCTCAGAAAGGCCAATCATGATCATCTTTCTTGACCATATTCATTTATATAAGAAACAACTCCAAGCGATGTCACCAACAGATTGTTTCAGAGAAGCTAAGACTTCTGCCATTTTGAAATACTCGTGGCGCACATGCAGAAGGTGCGAAGCTAGAGATGCTCAGGCAAATTTCACCCAAAGCAAGTCTTGACTGACTCAGATGACTGCCTTGTAAAGGGCTGACCAAGTATACGTCACATGCAGCATTCAACAATGCAGAGGGACTGGAAGGCAAGCTAGACCCAGTTGCTACTCACATACTTAGAACCGATGATGGCTGGGAAGAGCGACGCGGCCAGCATGCCATGCACTACACAGCTCTCAAAGTTGGCCCGCCTGGCCGCACTGTCTTCAAGGTGGATGGGGTTTGAGTCCCCCGTCAACCAACCAAAATGCAGAAGATCCTTCTTTGAGAAAACCCGCTCGAGCTCGAAACTTCTCCCTTTCAAATGCTCGGTGCTTGGCACATCCTCAGACGCGCTCTTGGCAGCGGGCTTCGCACTTGCAAGCCGCAGCTGCAGATCTTGGTGCGACTTTACAATGCTGAAGGACGACCTGGCGACAGGGAAACGATGAGCAAGACGAAGCATGGCGCCATGGGCCAATAATGGCCCGGCTGGAGCAGCTCGGAAAGCGAAGGGCCGCCCTTGGAAAGCGGAGCTGCGCGAAGTTTCTGCTGGAATGCAACGTCTGCACAGGTCAGCATCTCACACTTTCACAGTTCGTTAGCCGAGTGTAATAGTCACAGCTAGTGAGGCCCGTTTTGTGCGTTGCGTCTAGGGTTTCACTCCACAGCAGAACCCTAATCTGAGAACGGGTCTTCTTCCTCTACCTAATATATTCTTCTGCATGGTTGCGTGATCCCCATGTTGCCATTGGCGAAGCATGTAATAGAAGGAAAATGGTCAATGGAAGGCGCAGCGGCATTTGCATAGCTTTCAATTGTGCGAGGGGCGCTCCCTCCCTCTACTGCCTGGGGCATTGGACTACGTTTGCATGAGCTTGGGCAAAAGTTTCTGCGCTTTGATCATCGGGTTTTGCAAGGGGTTTGCCAAAATTATATGCTGACAGCGTCCTGGGCCGAGGCGCTTGGCTTGAGTATCTGTGTTTGAGCAGTGAGCACTGCTCACATTTGGAATTGATCACTTGCGTGGATCAATCTAGCCTGGGAAGGCCCAACCTCAGTCATGGCTTTTGAGGAAGATGAGGAGTCCCTTGAGCAGACGCTCCTAGTTGTCCGTGAAGTTCATGTATATAAGATCCCTCCGAGGCAGGGCAGCGGCGGCTACAAATGCGCGGAGTGGCTTGTCTCTGATCGGATATGGTCTGGAAGGATGCGCGTCATCTCCCATGGACACAAATGCGAGATACGGTGAGTCATGCGTGTCCTTTCTTGACTTGAGAGTCGGCCTCATGCATGCTCTTTGCGGACAGAGCTTGCGCTAAGTTTGTGAAATTCAGACCGCTTTCATGTTCAATTGGGGCATTGAGCAAGGAAACCCTAAGACTCACTGGAAATGTCCAGAGTCAAAGTAGTATCAGAAAGAGGCACGGCATTGAAGCAGCTGGCATACGCGCATTTGGAGTTTCTTGTCGGGTATGATGACGATTAGGGGGCTGGATACTCTCAGCCACAAAAAGACATAGGCGGCTGGACATTTTCAGTCAGTTAAAAGTGTTTTGTAAGCTTGGTTTCTCTTTTTAGTCGTGATATGCATGACTCCCACTTAAACAACAAGATTGTACTGTATTGTAAGTTCAAGGAGTGATGCAAACAGCTGCAGTAGGCTTTCAATGGGAGGCTTCCGTTTTCAAGCTGGATTTTAATGAGGCTAAGCCGTTACAATAAGATCATCACTTGGCTGCTTCTGTATGTGCCTGCTGCCCTCATATTGTTCAAGATAAATAAACCAGAACATACTGATTGGCACTGGGCTACTCATTGGCGTCATAACCGTTGAGTGTCAATTCATGTGTCATGCTGACTTGTTGCAAAGAGAAGCAGAAGAATGTGCAAAGGGGCCATCTGCAATGAATGTGAGGCCATTGTGACGCCTGAGAAAAGCGGAGCAGGTTTGTTAGGCTTTCAATTCAATGAGCTGGTGCCTGAGTAAGATTTTCAACAATGAAAGGGTACGTTTCAGAAGCTGCCATATCACCTTCAAATTTGATATGTCGCCACAGGTCTGCTGTAATGCTGGATCTTCAGCAGCTTCCAGCGGAAAAAGTGGAATGAAGGAACTCCATAATTTAAGCTGAACGTGACACTCAATATGTACAGACCATGTGTTATGCAGTCTGGAGGACAACAACACGGGCGAGCTGTTTGCCGCCTGCCCCGTCCAGGCCGGCAAGCGCGAGGCGAGCGTGGAGAGCGTCACCGACAGCTCGCGCTACTTTGTGCTGCGCATCTCAGACGGCGCCGGAAAGCATGCGTTCATCGGCGTGGGGTTCAACGAGCGAAACGAGGCGTTTGACTTCAACGTTGCGCTCTCGGACCAGGAAAAGTGGACGTTGAGAGAGACGGAGAGAGCGGACGAGCCAGAGGAGGCGCCAGCTGCGTCGCCGGCAGCCAACCTGAAGCTCAAGGTGAGGCGGAAAGAGGGATAAACACAAGGCATGTAAGGCTTTCACTCAAGTCTAGTGCAGAGAGTCAACTTCACATGGGATGACCAGGCACGAGCTGGTGACGCCCTAGGTGAGCAGAACAGGTCAGAAGATTGTTCTGGGTATGACAAGTTTTGGGGCAGAATATTTGATGAGTGGAGAGAGAGAGAACCGAACGGAAGAGGAACTGACTGAGCAAACAAGGTGGCTAAATTGAGTCGTTAATCGCTTTACCCTGCGATGGGGAGATCTGTTCGCGTCAAGATTGTGGGCAGGGTCTGACCTGGTACAGCCAGCCTACGGTGTAATCATTTGCCGAAGCGTTGACGTGGATCAGACGATTCGTTTTCAAAAGCACAAAGCGAACAGAACTTTGACGCTAGCCCCATGTAAATCTGAAGGGGTGGCCCGAAACCAAATGAAACCAGCCGTTTCCAGAGCCGTTTCTACAACTCCTGCATCTGTTGAGGTTTTCGATGACCTTCACCGTTTCTTCGTTGGTGCAACCTTTGCCTGGCTCCGAGATCATTCGTGGCCAGAATCCTTCTGAATATTGTTCTCGAAAGTACTGGGAGCTCGGCGCAAAGTAAATGCTCATATGCTATCAAACGCTCGTTTTGCGGAAAGGGGCCTCGTCTTTGCCGTCTGTTGCTTATCGTCCCTCAATCTTCAGCCTTTTCATAAGAAGCTCTCCTCTCGTGGACGACCCCAGGCGTTCACTGCAGTAACATTACGAAATGAACTGGCGCAGCCATGTGCACACCAGGAAAGTTCGGTCCACACAACTTTCAGAAATTGGTGCACCTCTTTTCCAGGAAGGAGAGACGATACGTATCAGCGTGAAGACAAACAAGCCCGAGCGAGCGGGCATGCTCTCGTCTGCCGCCACAAGCACGACCTCCAGCCCCCTCAAAATGCCGGCCATGAAGGCCCCCCTCGCGCCACCCCCCGGGGGGGGTCGAATTCGCGGGCCCGTCCATTCGATCCCCAGCACCCTCTCAGGCAAAATCACCCCCCCGTCGTCGAGACCGGGGTCAGCGGGGCTGACAGCAGGGTCGGGTGGCCCGCAGGCAAAGTTCACCGGCGATCCGTTTGCGGACCTGTCACAACTTGATGTAAGTTGGATTTTCGTCTCGGTGCTTCGTTGGTGTTACCCGAGTTTTTCGGCGTCGTCTGTTTTGTGGAGTTTTCAAGCGGCTTACTTAGGTCGGACCGTTTGGACTTATCCTTTTCTTTCTTTTTAGAATTCAGTATCTGGTCATCCTTTTGTCAATATGCCATCTTTGCGAACCGACCATTCACAGAATCTGAGCAGCAGCATCACCTTCAATGCAACTACCCCTTATTGCTGCGTACTTTCGATAGCAAAAAGGCCTGGTTCAACACTCAATCACGACCGCTGGACAACTTATCGGGTCCACTCTTTTCTTAAGTCGACCGTCACCGTTTGATCGCTCCTTCGTCTACGTGTGACCCTGTCCTTTAGTGCCAATTGTTTGCTTACTTGCAAGTCCGCAAAACGTCACGAAGTCAAACCCGAACCATCCGAACCACATCAACGCAACTATCCTTGACTGCCAAATGTCTCGTCATAGTCAAGGGGCCTGCTTTGGATCCTTCGCACAAAATATAAGTTTGCCGGACAGGTTCTTGGTTCCAATTCCACCATTTTGTTTCATTGCAGCTGAGTCTGCCCTCAACGAACTCCGCCCCACAACCACCACAAACCAAGCCAGCGGGGTGGGCCGCTTTCTAGGTGTTGGGCAAAGGTGACCACCGTCCGTGGATGCATGCAGCAACCCCCTTGCCAATTCTGAGGCGACGAATGCATGTGAAGCAAGTATTAACAACGGTGTGAAGCATGTAGATGCACAACTGTAGAGACGGACCTCATCACTGCTGATTTTAGCATACCGTTTGCAACCAAGTAGTCACCGACAAGATTGATGCTCACACAGAACATCCTGTGCCGGAGGCTGACAATACATCAATGGAACATCTCTCAGCATCCCATCGCCATTGCAAAGGCGGATCTGTCTGCCCCTCGCTCACCTGCTTATGCGGAGCTACAGCTGAACAATGGATCTCCAATCAAAAAGATCAACGGTGTAAGCCTTGCACCAAACGCACTTGTTGGAACGAGTATGTGCACCGATGGAGTCTATTCTGGGCAAGTCCCGCACAGGCGAGCTGGCGCGTCCTTGTGTAGATAATGGGTCTGCGCTTCGAGAGTCGGGTCCGATCAATTGTGCTTTGGCAACTAGGTATCTCAGAGTCATGATTTCATTTCACAACCGACCGTTTCACCGGTACGGGTACAAGTTCCTCGTAGTTAGTTTTGTGAGCCGTAGAAGCAATCCTATGTGAATTGAAGCAAGGCTAATTAACGACGACACAACCTAAGCTTTTTAGAGATATACTTATCATGTTCCGCATGGTAAGTTCTCACTTAGGTCAGTCTCTTATCCAAAGTCCTATATCAAAGCTAGTCTATCTAGACATTGTGGAAGCCGGCAAAAACCCCCCGAGGGTCCCGTGGCTTTTGATTTTGGGCCCGCCTCTTTCCGGTGGGGAAAAGGTACTTCCACGTGCTCTGATGTAGGACCATGGCCGGAGGAGACCCGAGGTGCCGCCTCAATCTGCAAGAGAAGAGCACGAAAACGTCATTTCCCGGCGCATATGCGTTCCGTCGGCCCGAAAGCGAGCTGCAAGCGAGATGATGCTCATGTGACACGCCATCTGTGGAAACATTCTTTCGGAGGCCTTGGGTGCAGGGCCTTGGCATGTTGCGTCCATGTAAGACCGTGATTATATGGCCGCCCCCATATAACCACCCAGACCATTCAAAATATATCTGTTAATTGATTTCAAGTGGCGTTATTCGAATCACTTGATGAAGGACCGTTTAGAACCACGACAACATTCGACGGCGGCGTTACGGTTGCGCCTTGGAACTTTAGATATGATTTCCGGGGGCCTCCCTAAGTTTTCGGGTAGGAGGCCTTATGCCACCCACTCGCACAAGCTCTTCGGGACAGCTGACCTGTCATGCTTCTGCTTCGAGAAGAAGTGGGGCGCTGCAAAACTGGGGCGGCGGCTCGGAGTCGCGGCTCACAAGTTCAAACGCCCAGGCTGCTCGTGTGAGTCAACAGGAAGTTTCAAAGTTAAAAGTCCAAGGGAGCACCTAATTTTGTCAGAGAAGTGACTTCTCACCTTGTGCAAAGCAAAAGCCGTTGTAAGCTGGTTGCGGATGGTCGGAAGCAGGATTCTCTGCATAGGTTGGTGCAAACATCTGCTCTGATTTCAAGTGTCGAGAGGCAGGGAATCGCATTGTAACCTGCAGACTGCCTGCCATGGAGGCAGAAACATCAAAAGCACCACTGGACGAGTTGGTCTACTCTAGACAGTAAGTTGGCCATTCACTAAGGGCAACCCGGTGGATTGCTGCAACACGGTTGGAACCACACCTCCAAGAAGAGTTGTATAACGTGGTCTATGGTTCGACTCCGTGGACCCCAACAGTTTACAGCCCACTCTCGTCTCTGGCGCCCCTTGCATTTTGTCAAAGAGGACACACGTCAGTTGGCATTGTGAAAGTTGAAACCACAGGTTGCGCTTGCACACGCTGAATCTATGATTGGCACGCGCATGATCATGAGAACGTGCCCTTGCATGTCTTATCTTGTTGCCAGATCACACCAGGTGTGACACCAGGTGTGACACCAGGTCTATCTTGGTCAAGTCTGGGGGACTGTCGCCCCTGGATTTTGATAGATTGCGAGCAGTTTCGAAGTCGCCAAAAGTTTCTCTTTCAAAACCAGGCGTTGACGGAGCAATAAACCCTTTTATTGCATGGGGTGCCGGTCAAATATCATTTTGTTTACAGAAATTTGACCCAATGCCGTGTGAGTTTAGTCCCTGATTATTCTTGTTTCACAGAGGCCTTGACTCTGTCTTGTTGCAGGATTCATGCACTGGGAAGGGATGCGACGCAGGCGATCGCAGTGAGCAGTGTGGTCATCATCGGCATGAAAGGAGTGGGCGCTGAGACGGGTGTGCGATCATTTCATATTTCTCTTGGAAATATCGCACATTTTGTAATGTTCTCTAACAAACTGGACTTACCAGTTGATTCTCAACCAATCACAACTACTCGTGGTTGTAATCATACATTTCTTTCGCAAGAATTTCATTGTAACATCCTTATAATATCAGAAGGAAAATAGTCATTGGTATTGTTGCCTGATGAAAGAAGGGTGTCTTTCTTTCTGTGGTTTACAAAGGGATCGGAAGGGGGGTGATCCGCCTACAAGTTGCCTGGTCTGGGTCCTGTCTTCGAAGCTTCCATGACTCTCTTGCCCATAACGAAGTTATTGTCATGGTCTTATCTGGTTGACAACGAACGTGAGGTGCAAAGAGTACTTGTTTGAAAGCACCTGGAAACCTCCTTTTGAGATTCTTCGGTCTTCTGATGCCATGCTCGGGGGCCCTTTGGTCATTTTGTAAGTTTGCTAATATGTGAGATTGCTACGTGTTGATACTGGCTGTCGGCTGTTTGTTTGCAGCTAAGAACGTTATCCTTGCTGGCGTCAAGCAACTTACGCTGATCGATGGTGGGGTGGTGGGGCCCAGTGACCTCTCCTCTCAGGTGAGGAGGCTCTGAAACTTCGATCCCAGCAACATATAGCAAAGAACTTACACACAATTTTCTTGCTGTGCTTGTACAGAAGAGTTCGTACTCAATGGCTCTTTCCATTGCTAAGTTTGCTTCTCAACTTTACGCAGAAGTTTTCCAAGCTCTTAGAACACCTTTTGAAGTCGTTCGCTCCTCATAGGGAGCCACACTGCGCCTATAGGATCAATATCTGCCAATGTAGAATAATCGCAGGCAGTCATGACACCAAATTGTCCTGACAATCTCGCACAAGTCCACAATCCCTAGGCCCGTTTCAAAGGACCCGAATCTCACAAAGCAGTTACCGGTGAGAGTCAAACTTGTTTTTGTCTGTTACTGAAACACCTTCGTCCGTTTGCCAGTTTCTTCTGCGAGAAGGAGATGTGGGCCTTGGCCGAGCGGCGGTCAGCGCAACTAGGCTTGGAGAGCTGAATGAGAGTGCGCACGTGCAAGCGGTCCAGGGGCCACTCACTGCAGAACTGCTGAAGAGCACTGAAGTAGGGACGATGCGGGCCTTCTTATATCTTCCGGCTCCTCACTTACAGGATACCGAGATCAGGGTACTTGTAGGAAGCTGTTCGGTTTCGAAAATTCTTGCTTTCCAAGTGTATGTTAAGGCAAAAAGAGTCCTTGTCGGGTCCTTCAGATGGTAGCTTTGCTTGGCCGAGAGCGATTATTGAGATAAGAATCAACGTTTCATGTGGCAGGGTGGGTGCTTTTGAGGCTGGGTATTCTCTTAGAGCGCCTGCAGTGCGCACCCTTCCTTGTACTGCGGACTCGAACACTGACAGCAGATGACTTTTTGTCTTGACAGCCAAAGCATGGAGCGCAGGTGGTGATTGCTACTCAGGGAAGCTGGGACGAGTTGGCCGCGCTGAACTCACTGTGCCGCTCTAATGGCACACATTTCATCGCTGCGGTAAGCCTTTGCTACCATATTCAATAGATGCTCAACAACATCCTGGTCAAGACATCCGCAAATGGTGGTCAATTATCCTGTAAGCGCTTTCCGGCTGCAGCTGAGCTACTGCCTCTATTACTCCACCTTGGTCATATAGCTGTCCCTAACTTATATCGTTCCCCATTACTCCACCGCAGAAGCGCTCCGAACAGTGTTTCCAACTCCAACCACACACGAGCGGCTACGAACTGATCTAGATCTTTTAGAAGGGTCTGACAGATGTAGACCAGACGTTCCAGGAAATCTACAGCAGGCTAGAGTACTCAAAAAAAAAGATTCCCATCCGTTTCCCCCCGTCGATCTCAGGGCATCCACGGCCTCGCTGCTTTCGTCTTCGTCGACCTCGGGGAGAGCTTCGAAGTCAAGGACGCCACTGGTGAACCTTCGCCGACCGTCATGATAGAAAGCGTCACCCAGGTCAGCAGCCTTTGGCAAACTCAGATGTTATCTTTATCGTCGGAGCTCTATCCATAGACGCTTCCACATACTGCTTGGGTTATGCAAGCCCGTGCTCACAACTGGTCGATTCATTCTCTTGTGCGGAACGACCAGGAGGCATAGCAGGCGGCGCTCGGGTTTTCAATGGGGTGGCAGTGGTTGACCGGTCAGAAGGGAGTACAACCAATAACCGCCTTCCTAAAGGACCTTTCCCATGGCAAATGATTTGATGGTAGTATGACTCCCTGCTTGAGTCCTGATCGTCTCCGTTGCACCAGATTGCGATTGTGCTGGGGGCCCTTATAAAAGGTTCGTAGGGCAGAGATGGCGCTCTTAGGGTTCCTTTCATTGACACGCGGGTACGTCAACTGATCACAGGATCTTCCGGCGACTGTGACGGTCGTAGAGGAGCAGCGGCATGCTTTCGAGGACGGGGACTTTGCCAGCTTTTCCGGAATCAGGGGGATGACGCAGCTCAACGACGGACCCCCCCGGAGAGTGAGCGTCACGGGCAGCCACTCGTTCACTATCCCGGACGATACCCGCGAGTATGGGCGATACGTTTCAGGGGGGTACATCAGACGGGTAAGAGCTGTAAACAATTTCAACTGCCGTCTTGTCTTTCGTGGAACTTTACAAATCTGCCCTGCTCATCATAGAAGTTGAGTTTATAGGACACAGCGAGGCAGGAAGAAGTCGTTCCTCTGACCGATGGCAATGCTTCGCTCCAAAACAGGTCGGTCGGAAGTCACGTTTTGCTCCTTTCTTGGGTCACCAAGCTTCATCTTGAGTCCATTGTAGGGATGAGCTGGAGATCGCCTGTTGCACCGTGCAACGTGAAGAAGCCGTCTCTCTTTCGCCAGGATAACGGGCCTCACGAAGGATCTGGTATGTCACCTGTAGTAATTCAGCTCCACTGTCCTCATCACGGACATACGGTGATTGGCTTTGATTGCATAATCGCTTTGCACTGTTTTTGCAGTTACGACCCTCGAAGTTCCTCCACTTCAAGCCGTTAAAGGTGTCGATTGAGGCTCCAACCTTTGTCGAAAGGTGAGAACAACGTCTCCTTCAAAGTTGTATGGGCCACCAAACAGGATATTCGAGCAACTAAAGGGTGCAAAGGAAAAGTCCGAAAAGAAGCGCCTGCGCGATTGCATCTGGATTGATGCTTCTCCTAAACATTTGGGAACTTTCGTGTGGGTTGCACAACAGGGACTTCATGAAGCAACCGAAGAAGGTGCGGAAATATCAAGACCGTTGGGGCACGCAGAGCACCACGAGGCTTTGCTTCCCAAACAGCGCGCTTTGTATCTTTGCAAGCGCACAGAAGTCGCAAACGATCTGTGGCATCATGTCTTTATTCGTCGTGAGGCCGCTCTTATCATGAGGTTTCCAGATACCCTTTTCATGATGGGATATTGAGAGTCTCATGGAGACCTTTTTAGCGCAAGTTCACTCTGCCCGAGGATTATCGGCACTGTGAGGTGTAACGAGCATCAATTGTCAAAACTTTGAGTCGCGGCTCCTCACCTGATTACAAAATGTGGAAATGTCGTGTTTTTCCTCATTTGCAGCGATCCAAGCAAGGTGACCCGCCCGGAGCTTCTGCACGCAGCATTCCGCACGTTTCAGTCCGTCCAAGATGGATCTGGAAACGACTTGGCGCTCCCCCTATCTAGTGTGAGTTCGCCAATCCAGCGCCTCTCGAGAATAGTCTGGACCACCCTCCTATTTGAGAGCGTCCCAGAGTGTAACAAGCGCTCAAGAAATCATTACAACCATTCAAGAACGTTAGGTTTCAGGGGATTCAAAGGGTATTCAGTCACTCTCAGTCCAGTCTGTTTCTACTTAGACGCCCTTTCACAACATGTTTGCTCATCAGTCGTCTGACAACGAGAGAGCTCTTGCTTTCTCTAAGAAAGCTCTCTGACGACCGGACACCTGTCTTGCAGGACCTGCTAGAGGACATTCACAATTCTGCGCAGTCTCTGCTCGACCGCCAGGCGTCGTCCAATCTCGCGACGTCCTCCGCGCCCCTTCGAACCGCCCGATCCGACCCCTCCTCCAAAACCCTGGCCCTTCTGCAGACTCTAGCCGCGTCTTGGGGCCAAGAACTTGCGCCGATGGCGGCGATAGTCGGAGGGATCGTGGCGCAAGAAGTCCTGAAAGCGGTGTCAGGGGTTATGACGCCAATTCAGCAGTGGCAATATCTGGACGCGTTCGAAGCGGCGCCGGATGACGTGGCGGCAGGCATGGAGGCCCCCGTGGAGGCGCGGTATGCGGCCCAGATTGGCGTGTTCGGGCAGCAAGTGCAGGTGAGCGGCGATTGTCGTCTATTTTATGGTTGACTCCATTCTTGGGCAGGGACCATGTGGTGGTTTTGATGGGATGTCAATCTGTTGCAAGCTGGCCGGGCATGGGCCCCCGTTGAGCCGTGGAAAGCGGCGCAGATTGGCGTGTCCGGGCAGAAAGTGCAGGTGAGTAGCCTAGGTTCCATCTACTTTACTTTGAACTTGAATTTTGGGCCGTTGAACCGCAGGATTTATATGCTGGATTCGACGAAGTCCTCGTTCTGCTGCGGTCTGGTTGAGGATTAGGCGTAATGTCAAAACTCTGAAAAGAATCGCACCACATGCATTGCAGACTGGCGCTGCAGCTCACTGTCCTTGCATTTACGACCCCGAGGTAGTCCCCTAAAGAGACAGGTTATTGCCAGGCTTCTGGCGCATGCGTTCATATCCAAGCAAGAGGCAGCCGGTTAGGTATCTCACAATCAGAAGTTTACTCTCAGCCAAGCTACCTTATAGCCTGGACTCGAAGCTGGGTATCACAATCTGCGGAAGATTCATTTGGGGTCGGCTGGTTGCAACTCCTCTTGGCTGAGAATTCTAGTGACCAGCTCTTTGCCTGCGCACTTGGAAGGTCGCACTTCGTATCTGCTCTCAGTCACATGGCCGTTTCTCGTAACGCCCCGACCCCCCACATCGCCACAAACTGCTCTCGCGAACTCTGCATCAATGCTTACTCACCTCTCCGCCTGCAGGACGCCTTATCTGAGTTACGGTACCTGGTGGCCGGAGCCGGGGGCATCGGCTGCGAGCTGCTGAAGAACTTTGCGCTCATGGGGGTCGGCACGGGGAACGGCGGGAGAGTTACCGTCGCCGATGCGGACATCGTCGAACTTCCGAACCTCCCCGGGCAGTCGCTGTTCCGGAAAAGCGACGTGGGAAAGCCGAAAGCGGCGACGGCGGCGGAGGCTGTCAGGCAGATCAATCCTGCGGTGCACACGGCGGCTATCCAGGTCGGACTTCATGGGGTATATTTTCTCAATTGTAGTCCTTGAAAGTATCTATGAGCCGTCTCTCTTACCTTTTTAAGGGGAGCTTCGTGTCATTTGTTTAGTCGCGAACCGAGGACCGAGAGCGGTTTCAAAGGAACGGGTGCAGTCGCACAGCTTTGTTCCGATTGTCTTCGGCGAGGTTCGCTTCATAGCTCCTGTCAAAGTATTGGCACCCCAGAAGGAGTAGAAAGGGACGGACTCGCTTCGTTTCTGCTGGATGCGACTCTTTTTCAAATAATCCTACGAACGGTCGGTGCTCGCTCTTGATCATTGAGTTCACTTGGACCGTTCACCAACTCTAACATGGTTCCTTGCTTTCGAGCGCTGCATCTTAACTAACCACCGACTGTGAAGGACTCGTCTCTGAAGCTCCCACCATCGTCTGAACGCCTCTGCCTGACACCAAAGGCTTTCTCTGTCTGGGTTCAGGAGCGGCTAGTTGCAGAAACGGAGGGCGATTTCGACTCGGCCTCCTTCTAGAAGCTGTCAAGACAGTGCAATTGATTTTTTTGCTTCCCTAAGCTCATACAAGCGCCCAAGATCCTTCAGCGACGGCTGCTTACAATTAGACGAAGGCTTCCCTGACGCGCAAAGTCTTTCTCCGTATCGGTTCAGGAGCGGCTCGCTGCTGAAACGGAGGGCCTGTTCGACTCGGCCTTCTTCGAGAAGCTCTCTGGGGTTTGCACGGCCGTCGACGACGGTTCGTCGCGGCTGTACATCGACGCCCGATGCGTGGCTTTCGGGAAGGCCATGATCGACGGGGGGAAGCTCGGAGCCAAGGGCAGCGTCCAGGTATGCATATGTTAGCCTGCTTTAAGTTTGTAGAGATTCATTGCGGCCTCACGAGTGAACTTTCCGATGTAAATTGACGCCCGGTGGGTGGCTTTCGGTGGCCCTATGATCGACGGGGGGAAGCTCGGAACCAAGGGCAGGGTCCAGGTATGCCTGGTAGCCTCGTTTCTTTTCCTGGACTCGATCACGACGTCCTACACATCATCTGTTGTTCATGAAATTCCCCTTATTTGGTGCAAGTGACTGGGAGAAGCTCAGAGCAGCGTCAGGTGGTCGATAGCCTCGTTTCAGCTTCATTAGCGACCATGCTTTTTCTGGTTGGATGATTCTGGTTGACGGGGGATGCTCGGAACCACTGCACTCCCAAGAATGTCCGGATGGCAATTTGTAGAAAGGCTCCTTTTGCACCTCGAGTAACGCCACAGAATGCGTTCCTTGCTGGTCCTACAGCCGCAATTTCATTACCGGACACTCGAACGAACCGTCCAATGCATGGATAGTCGTGCTTGACGATCACACAAGTCAAAACTTAGGCTCACAACAAGTCAAACGAGTCGCCAATGGCCCTCCAGTATTAGATCTCTTTGTATTTCGCGCGCTGAAGACAAAAGCCGAACTGCTCAGCTGTTGATCAGATGTCGAACTCTCTCGCCGACTCTGCAGGTGTTTGTGCCGCACCAGTCGGAGATGTACGCGTCGACGCGTGACCCGTCGGAGCACCGCGAGTTCCAAATCTGCACGCTCAAGAACTTCCCGTATGCGAGCGAGCATACGCTGCAATGGGCGCTCGACATCTTCGAGGGGCTGTTTAAAGTGCGGCCAGCGGGCGTCAACGCGTATCTCTCCAAGTGAGTCTTGTTCAAGAGAACAGGGGTCGGGTTGCCAGGGTATTCATTCTCAGGCGTTTTTCCTGCTTTGCACTACGAGTGCCTTCCGGACAGGTACCTATATTGAAAAGGGAGTGGCGTTACTCGGCTAGTATGCTTCCTTTCGTGATCGCGGAAACGATCGTGCCTTTTTTGTATACAGAGTTCTCAAAACATTGTGGTAAACCCCTGTTAGTGTTCGGACCCCTTCAGACAAAGTCTTGCAGTCCATGATCAGGAACACTATGCTCTTGAACACGTAACATTCTAGACAGTCTAAAAACCAGTTCCCCGGCACCCCTGCCGATGCTGGAGGGTCCTTCTGCAGGCTCTCCAATCGTAAGTCTCAACAACGTACTGCGCTATACCTCTTATCCTCTCTGTTCGTTTACTTCAAGAAAAACTTCCATGAATCCTCGACGGAGTTGGCAGCGGGTGAGGTTTTTGTACACCTTCTTCTGCAGGCGCGACATCATGGACGGCCTGCAGAGGAACTCCGTGCACGCTTGCCGACCCTGGCAAATTTGCAGAGCGCTTAAATCAGAGATTCTCAAAATCGTTTTCCACATAAAACCTCGTTTGTCCATACATCGGATTCCTACGAACGGCTTACAAGATGGCAGCAAACCGTTGTATTACGTTTTTGCAGGCGCGACTTTCTAGACGGCCTGAAGAAGAACTCTGCGGCGCGCCTGCCGACGCTGGAAAGCTTGCGGAGCGCTCTGGTAACGCAGCGGCCGCTCGGCCTCGACGCGTGCATCGCCTGGGCGCGCAACCAGTTCGAGGAGCTCTTCAGCAACAGCATCAAGCAGCTGACCTTCAACTTCGCTCCAGGTGCGCGGAGAGCGATTTTTTTCATTTTTGCACGTATTGCAGTCGTGTCGAAGTGATTCACTGCATCGTGTAAGCTTTTCTCATATGGGGACTGTGATGCTCAGATGGGGTTGCGACTCTTTAGCAGCTTTACCAGGCCTCTGCTATCCTAAGCTCGACGTCCGGCTTAAAGCGCAGCCGGTGCCATTGGTGTTCGTACTTATTCCTTGGTGCAGGACTTGGAAGCGCCACGATTTTTTTGCGACGTCGTTCAGGGCGTTCGAATTCGACAGAAGGCCCGTGATGCTAGCAAACCAACACTGCTAGTTGGAGCAGTGGTTTCCTCCACTTGATGCACGGAGTTCAGCGAACACAAAAACCATCACTGCATTGGCGTTCAAAGTCACTTCAATCAGAGTTGTTGCCATCTGCCCGATTATGCGACGAATCTGCATAATGCTTGCCAAATCAACAACCAAATCAACAGAGTGTCGAACTGCCTCATTCCACAGGCATGACCACGTCCGCTGGAGCCCCGTTTTGGAGCGGCACGAAGCGTGCTCCGACGCCGCTCACGTTCGACGTGCTCGACTCGCTGCACCTCGACTTCATCGTCGCCGCCGCAAACCTTCAGGTACAAGACCTAAGTCCAGTCTGCTTTGACTTGGTCACAGCGAAAGTGAAAGTTCAGCAAGCGGCTGATGGATGCCGTCTTGTCTATTTTGTTCGCATGAAAACTGGTTGCTTGGACTTGCCTTTGTTGTTAGAGCATGGAGAACCTGCTGAGGGCTGTAATGTGTCGCTTGGAAAGGGCGTCTCATCTGCACCAGCACTGTGGAGGACCATGTGAACAACCGGATTTGCGAGTCCGGTTTGGAAGGTTGAGCGTGCCGGTAGGAAACATACTCACAAAGGATAAAACTTGCACGAGAGCTCGTTTTATGCTCCTGCATTCCCTCCACCGGTGTATCTCCTGGATTCTCTACCATAAGCAAGACACCTGAGTCCGCTTTGATAAGATTGAGAAGTTGGGTGAGGTCGAGAACCCTTGCATCTGAACCACCTGCTATTTGTGTTTCCAGGCATTACAGTCCCTTTCCTTTTGGCGGTGCATCCCTCCTAGGAGAGTTCCGTTGGTTTGAGGTCCGTAAGAAGTGCACATTCAAAGGACTATTCCAAGTATGACCTTCGACATAATTTTTTGTCCTGGTACATTTGAGAAGACCTTGAGGTTGACCATGAGCCTCTGAATCCCCCCAGGCTTCCGTGTACGGCCTGAAGGGGTCCCGCGACCGGGCGTTGTTTGCTGAGGCGGTGACGCGGGTCGAGGTCCCGCCGTTCGAGCCGAGGGAGGGGGTCAAGATCGCGGTTTCGGATGAAGCGGTAAGTCGGTCCAGTCCCAGGTTTACGACGAGAGCGATCCCAGGTTTTCAAGCAATTCACGCCATCGTTACTCGGACTGCTTTCATGTCTTTCACCGGTTGTGAGGGAATCGAGCTCTTCTTGTCTCGACTGAGTTTCATAAGCAGAACGAGCAATCCGTTCGCGCTCTTAGACGCCGATTTTGACGACTGAAAAGGGGCTTCGTTTTGCGAGATACTTGCCCAAAGGAGTTTTGGTTCACGAACCACTTACGCGGTTCGTCCGTTCTTTTACGAAGTCTTTTTGACTGCCCACGAGTTTGTAAATTGCGTCTGAACGTGCTCATTTGGATGCATTGTACGACAATGGATGGTGGTAGTAAAGGCTTCGGAAGGGGGGCTTTGACGGTTGGTCCTTTTGGGATGGAGATGCCTCCCATGTCCTCCTCTCCTTTCTGAGCCCCCTTGTAAGCACTAGTTTAAAAGGCCGGTTGATGTCTAATATTGACATCCTACAGGAAGTCTCCTTTTTGGAAAGCGAGTCTGATTGTGTATTGATGGATGCTGTGACGAGCTCGGCACGCTCTTTCCTTAGTCTGATTGTGTGCATCGCCTAATACAAGCAAGCCGTTCGGTTTTCGAGATGCAGCATACTGTCCTTGTGGATCCGTTCTCTTTGTCGGGACCGGATGCAATCAAAAGTCACAATCGCCTTCCGCACTCGCAAGGTGCCAAATAGGAAGCCAGGCACTTGCGAACGAGGTTCATTCGGTTTGTTTGTCATTGTCGGGGTTTCTCTCCGATCCTCGGGCGTTCTTTTCAGGACAATGCTAGCAGTCTTACGAGTTAGACATCGAAAGCGGTCAGTGATCAACTATAGTTGTGCTCTTCTTTCTCGCTGGGCATCAAGGCTCCAACTTCGACTCCAGCAGCTCTAGCCTTTTTGGGAAGGAGTCCCTGCGCACCATCAGAGTAAAAATGGTCGTTTGACTGGATACCGAAGAGAGTCCAAGCACGCCTGCTCCGTTATGCGCGGATTGATGGAAGGGAGGTTTACCCCTGGTTGGAGGCTTCTCATCTGGGGCGCAGACCCTTCTTTTGAAAGGTCCTTTCTTGGCTGTGATGTCAGTCCCTTGAGACATGCTCTCACAGACATGCATTCGGTGAAGCCACGATAGTCAAGCGAGTATAGTTTCCTTACAGACCATTCCTTCAACATCTAAAGTTTGGACGCGCTTACTGAAGCTTTTGGGTTCCCTGCTCAGTGCTTCGTATTCGGCCCTCCCTTACTCTTAAGACCGGATTTGATAATGGGGTTTGATACTGAACCTGGACAAGCCTGCCACTTTCTGGTTGGTGGTACGAAGGATTTTGTCAGCGGTTCCTGCAGTGTTGCAAGCGTCGCTGCGGATGCACAAATCTGACGGGTTTTCACACGCAGCAACCTTCCCTTCACTTGGCAAAGCTTTCCGTCGTGCATCTTGCCTGCGCAGTAGTAGATCCCCTTTGGCGTGCTCTAATGTTGCTGTTTCGAATTTGCGGTTCTGAGAAGCTTGAAGTAGCTTTGACTCATGAGCTGGCTCGGTAGCGCAACACAATAGCTTCCTCTGTGCACACCTTGGTCTGCGGTCGTGGCTATGATACATTTGACGCTGAGCAATGAGCTCAAGCCGTTTCACCCGGTCTTGAAGCCAACTGAGTGCTTCTGCCGTTTGTTTTGTGCATCTCTGCTTTCGATTTTTGATCATCCTCGCTCTTGTCCAAGTATGGTTCCCTGTGTTCGGGTCGGGAAGATCTGTTCGACACCGCGGAATGAGGGTCCCTTTCTCTTCTCTGCCTCTCGGCCGTTCCCGTGTTCTGACGCCGCCACAGTGCGATAGCTACTTATATCTTCTAGAGTCGTCTGGCCCCTTTGCTTTGGTGCCCGAGGCCTGACTGAACCAATGGAATGGAGCAGCCCTGCAAGACTGTCTGCCGTCGTCTCACCGAAAAGGCACACCGCTCAAGCTAGTGACATCCAGCTTCATATTCATTCTGCGACGTAGTTGCTGGTGGGTTTCTTTGACTGGCGCCATTGCACTGCTTATCCTGTTCCTAGATTGCTTTACCCACAGTGGCTTCTGGAGGACCTGCCTGGAAGAATCTTTTAAAACTCCTGGGTGTTCCATGTTGGGCCTTGAGTAACGCTTCCGGCTACAAGGTTCGTCACTCAAGCCTGAGGACGCAACCTCCCTATCAAGCGGTGCTTCCATGTCGCCCTATCAGATTTCAGCTACAAATGCGATTGACATTCCGAAAAGGCGATTGTGATATTTCAATCAAGCGGCCGCTGTGCGCCTCCAAGGCTCGTTTCCCTGTCATTGATGCTCCTATGGTATAAGTTCCCGGAGTATGTGGAATACGATACCAAAAGCTAGAACAGGTCTGTGCCGATTCTTCTGCTTGGAGAAATGCACGTCTTATTGGTCAAAGAAAGTGCTCTTACGGATCTCCGACCCGCTCAGTCCCCGTTCACTGCTCAACGGCCCACCTTTTGAGTTTTGATTACTCTCACGGCGCCGCTTTAGTATATCTTGGAGTTTGCACTCTTATGCACCCTAAGCAAGGCTGGCGGTCAACCAGAGGATTCGTCTCAGATTAATCTGCTCGCTCTGAATGAAATCTGAAAGTGTGGCGTCTGAGTTGCTTTGGTAGAGGTGCCAGTAAATTGGCTGTGAAAGACCGCTTATTTGAGGTTGGCTCACGGCTGCACTCTTCTGGATGCCGTTCCACACCTTGCGATGTTTTCCATGTCTTCGCTCGTGCAGCGGGTCACGTTGCAAATATCGCTCCCTGTCCTACGTTGCAAACAACCGGCTCAATTGTTGTCCATTTGAAGTTGTTGGTCACTGGGTTGCTTGTCCCTTGGTCCCTGTGGCAGACGTTGCTTGTCATGCAAGTCGAAGGAAACCTGCCACCTTTCGCTCGTCTTGTCCAAGTTTATTGCATTCTGGTTGATACAGTCGGATACCGTTGAATCTGCCTAATTCGAGGAACTTTGTGAAAGTTGCTCTTTGCCCGGAGCAAATACTTGCTAGTCATTGGTCCTACTTGCAGCAGCTGCTCTTATGGCAATGATTCGGGTTCCTGCTTGGCCGCTGTTTGGTGGTCACTTGCCTATCGTGGATTGATGCCCTCCGATTCGCGTGTTTATGCAGTATGTGCACTCGCTGAACAGTTGACTACCTATTTTGCAGTGGCAGCTCCTATGAGCGCTTCTCTGTCTCTCGCTCGTCGAATTGCCTCTCCTCATTAGATAAGGATGGTTTGAGCAGCCTCTGTCTTTCTTCGAGCACCATTTCTGAGCCCAATCTACCACATACAGCTTCTCTCAGGAATCATGGCTCTGCTGATAGGTGGTCATTGTTCGAATCAATGCCTCAAACAGATGACGAAGTCCTTTCAGTGGCTAGTGTCTCAAATCAGCTGCCAGGCTATTTCCTGCCGTGATGACCTTGATTCTGAAGGTCGTCCAAGCTCCGACTTCGACCTTGATCGAGCTCCTTTTTGATGTGACTTATTCTGGTAAACGTCATCAGCGATCTGTGTCGCCACTTCGTCTTTGCATCCAGTACGGCTGGCAAAAACTCGGCTTGATAAAAGTGAGATCCACACCCATCTCGTCTTCCCTGATTCTGTTCGGAGGCTCGAATCCTTTCTACCTCGCTTTTCTCTTCTCAGGCCTACAACCTCGTCTACAGTGCCGGCTCTCGACGGACACGATTCTTCTTTCTTGCCAACGTCCGCCTACGACTCACTCCGAACCAGCATGCGCTCTGTCAAACTCAAATAGAGCATCTCGAAGATTGTTACGTGGAAGAGGCTTTCTTAAGACCATTTTTCTTCTTCTCGCAGGCCCGCGGTTTGGCCAGCGCCCCCGGCTCCGCCCTCGCCATCTCCGGAGGCCCCTCTCCGGACGCGGACGCCGCGTGCGAACACCTCCTGTCCGAAATGCCCACCCCCGCCAGCCTCGCCGGCTACCGGCTAACCGTTATCGACTACCAAAAGGACGACACGGACCGTTACCACCTAGACTTCGTTGCTGCCGCCGCGAACCTCCGGGCCCGAAACTACGGCATCCCCCCTGTTGATAAGCTGACGGCGCGGCTCATAGCCGGGCGGATCCTGCCGTCGGTTATCACGTCGGCGTCCGTCGTTGCGGGGCTTATGTGCCTGGAGCTGTACAAGCTGGTACAAAATAAGCCGCTGGGCGCTTATCGGCACTCGTACCTGAACCTGGCGCTCCCGTTGATGACGTCAGCGCAGCCGCTCGCGGCGGTCAAGACGGAGGTGCAGACCAGCCACGGGAAGCCGCTCGTGTGGACGCTGTGGGACAGGTGAGGGCACGGGGGGTTGGATCGTCTTGGTTTGCTAACCGTGACCCGTTAAGAAGTATTGTGTCAGGAAAGTGATGTCTTTCGAGCCTAACAGACCTCGTGTTGCGTCACTCGAAATATGTTGTATTACAGCGACAACAAACCGTCAGAACCGGTGGGTCGCAACTTTGCAATCTAAAAGACATTGTGTTTTGTTGTTGTCCTCGTCTCCTGTTACTCTCCAAGATCCGATTAGTTGAAGTCTCGCTCGAACACAACGTTTGTCTGAGTTTCTTGTGCAACCGGTTGCTGGAAGGCTCGAGACTGAGTGCGGTGGTCTTCAATCACAGATCAGGAGCAGGCAGTGCCCTCGCTTCAAGATTAATGCCTTGGCTTCAGAAGACGGCAGGACATCGGGTTTCAACGTCACGAGCAGTCGTAACGCTTGCGAAGTAATATAGGGAGCATCCGCACGGGCAACACTTTCAAAGGCGTTCGACTCTGCTGGTCGCTCCGCATCACCACATGGTGCCCACATCACGGCGACCAAGGAGTCCAAGTTCGGCTATAAGCCATCGCCGTGTTCGTGTTGGCTCTGCCACTCTCTTAAGAAGCAATTGACGACTTAGAATTTTCATTTCGCAGGTTCGAAATCGACGCGCGAAGCCTGACGCTGGCGCAGTTCCTGAAGGACTTCAAGGCTAAGGAAGGACTGGAAGTGTCCATGTTGTCGTATGGGCGGAGTTTACTGTACGCCGAGTTTTTGCCCAAGAAGAAGATGGCGGATCGGCTAACCATGACGCTCGTCGACCTCGTAAAGCAGGTGGGGCGGTCTCCTTTTTTTCAATTTGAAAAATGGTCTAGCGGCAGGCTAGCAATGTCCCCAGCCTGATTTAGTTCTTGTCAATCTCGAGGTTTGGGGTTTGTTCCGGTCCGCCACAAGCGAAGGTCGTGCCTTAGGAGATGGATTCCAGAGGTGATTGTTTCTGAACTTCGGCTCAGGAAAGGTTCGAAGCTGCTGCAAACTTCCTTTCCTTCCTTAACAGACTGGACTATAGCATCTACACAATTCAACAGCTCTCTCGTCTTGCGATTCGCTGAATTTCAGAGAAACCAACTCCCATTCGTCTGTTAAGCTTAATTAGCAAGTGGCAGGACTGGTGTCTCGTTCAGTCGGGTTCTCGCCCGATTTTTAAAGTTAATGAGTGCGAGCATCTCGGAGGGCACTTCAAGCTGCTACCTACCGGTCTCAATTCTCTCTTTGAACTTTCCCGCAATCCCAACAATTGGGTCCTTCCTTATCCAAACACAGCCTTTTCGTTATCCGGAGCACCTTTTTGGGTGAGTAAAGCAACCCTGCTTCGGTCTTCCTGCAGGTGGCCAAGGCGAAGGTGCTGGACACGGAGACGCGGCTGAGTTTTTCGATCTCGTGCAGTGACGCAAACGATGACGACGTGGAGGTGCCTGACGTCATCGTGCGGATCAATTGATTTGGGGGCACAGTGATGTTGACTTCGTCAGGAATCAAACATAGAAGACCGTCGCGCAAGCCTCTTGACTCAATCTTCTAATACGTGACACTGTAAATACATTATAAGCTGCATATTGAGACCAAGATCTCGCGTCTCCATTTTCGGTCTCCGGGTACGTACTTGAGTATGCGTTTGTACATTACAGCATGTGCGATCCGACGCTCTTTCTGTTTTGTCTTCCTTTGTTGTTTGCTTTTTTTGGGAGATGGCGAATCTCTCACTTCCAGACGTTTTGAAGAGTGAAACTTGGCTGTGACGAGGACTGCCCTGATTGAGGGCCCACTACTTCAATGGGGCTGGCTTCTTCTGACGCCATTGGTTAGTTGACACTGAGTGATTTGCGTCCACTCCTGACGTGCTTATCTATTAAATTCTGCTCGTGTTTTGTGTGAGTTTCAATTAGCATAGATTGCTTTGGCACTCACAACTTCTGACCACGACACCTCGCTACTGCTGGTATGACCATTTGTTTCGTTGTTACTTGGACGTAAGTTAGGAGGGCACATAGACACAAAGTGCAAAATTGCATCAACATCCACCATCCTTAGCAGCATTCGTGAGTTTTCAGCCGCTTTTCTGTTCACCTGTATCTTACATTCAATCTTTGGTTGTTGTGTTGCGGCCTTCTTTCATATGCCCGCACGTCAATTGTAGTCCCGCAAATCCTTCCAAAGTCGCTTCTTGTTGATGACCAAGGAGGAAATGTGGTGCATTCCGGAGCTTGGATTTTTCAGTACTCTGTTGCATCTACTAACACTTGCTCTGAAGCCGGAAAGCGGAGTGCATTATGTGCGACTCGGAGTCTTGAATGTCTGAATCAAGCCTTCGAGTGCTTACGAACTGCATTGAAATGACGGCAATGATGTTGACAGCATTGGGATTTTAGCTCACTGAGCTCACTGATTCCCGTCCACTGAGCTCACTGAGTCATGCTCTCCGCCATCCTTTTGATGCCGGTGGACAAGCAATGGCCTTGTAAGGTCTGCCTTTTTCCCACTCTTTCTTGAGGAAATATACGGAAGAGTTAAAATTTGACGGTCGTAAGATTGGCCATGCGTATTCCCTCACCGCAAAACCTTCAGTGCGAACAGCGACGCCTTTTGCAATCGAGACAAGTTTCTGTGACTATTGTCCTACTTTTCTCTCTCAGGTCGCACTTAAAGGAAGACAAGCTTGTACTCTTGGGTAAATGCGCAGCAACGCACGGTGTTTTGCCCACGTTTCATCTCCTTTGCAAAAGATGGAGGAGCCGAACTGCGCAAGAACGATGTATTCTTGTTCGCATCAGCATGATATCCCGAGTGCACCGTTGTGCATCTGTTCCTTTTTCGGCTTCAGCTGGAATGCTCTGGAATTCGATCTCATAAAGCTTTAAGTGTAAGCCTGCAGGCTAGGCATCCGCCAAAAGCTCATTGACAATGGGCTCAAATCTACGGGATCCTTGTCTTCAGGCAAACCTCAGTTCATGCTACCAGATTGAGCTGTTTAACTGTCCAGATCTTGGATGCAATGTGCAGAGCCGTTCGTTAATGCAAGCAGATGCCACAAAAATCTCGACGGAATCAGTAGTGAGTGGAGGGTCCCAATCCGGACGCTCAGCCTGTCGAGAAAGGTGCTTAGCGTCTACAATCTCGCATTTTGGCCTTCGAACGAAACGGATGCGTTCCATCACAGGTTTCGAGAGTTCCGAAAGTTTGTGTATGGGGTCAAAAGTATTGTTGCCCAAGGAAGCTGCGTGGGAGCTCAACAATACTTTCGACATTCTTTATTCTTGCTTGCGCTTTTTTCCCTTTCTTTTTTCCTTGGCTTGCCCTTAGAACGTTTTCACCTTGCTCGAGGTTGCGGAAACGACATGGCATTGCGGTCATGACGAAGCCACTTTTTTGAGGTCGTTAATGCCCCAGGAGTGTTGATGTTGGGCTCTGAAAGGCCGTCCAGGTAAAGGACTGGCAGGTTTTAGTACATGAAGAAAAGGTTTTAGGGAGGCCTTCGAGACGATCCTGATAGCTTCCGTCCGAATTTCCGGTCCGTTCAATTTGAGCTTTGGAGCTCCAGAGGTTCTTCAAGAGGGTTCATCCAAATAGACTTCTGCCCAGGGCGTGCAGGATCCGCCCTTGTGGTGGCAAAGGCTTCAAGGCCTTGTTCCGACCTACTTTATAAGTTCTCTAGCTAAATTGGAGCAGATCTTGGCGTTAATCTGCAATCGTTGAACGGCTACTTCGAGAGTTTATTGCTGAACCAAGTACGCAAATTCTTTGCTCTCATGACGGCTGGCGCGTCATGCGGCCTTGATCTGCACAATCTGACGTCCGCGTGAGCTGAAGGTAGAGTTAGGGCGCTCATTTCCTGGTCGACCGACAACCGCTGAACCATCTTTGTCGTCCATTAGTTGTTAGAAACTGTAGGACCTCTGCTAGATCCTGCGTGAGCCCAGAAATAGCAGGCACACCTGTTTTTGTGTCCGATCGCCCTCGGCTTTTTGATAACTTAACACTACCTTTTCTACGCTGTGACCTCGTGAGCCAGCTTAACCAGCCGAAATAGATCTTGTTATACTAGGTGCACCGGTTTGTTGAAGAACCGTTTACTCCCCGCCCAAGGGTCTGCCATGTTGGGGCGTTGAATAGTCGTAAGTGAGCCGTTGTGGCTTTGCTCCAAATGTCATTCGTGACAATTCTATTCTTGACTCAAACTTCTACTTGAAACAGTTTGGATCTAGAGCTAAGCGCGCTCCAAGACCTCAGGTGAAAGTCGACCGGTCCTGTCAGAAAGGGTGAATTGAAGCCCCTTGGCTTACATCCCATGAAGATTGACGGTCGACGTATGAGAATTCCTTTTGTCAATTCGAGGCTTATAGCCGAGGGGGCTCCTCAGACGCTGGCCGCGATTGGTGCATACTCCTTCCGTCCGTTCCGAGTCAAGTTGGTCTTGTTCGCCCGTCTTCATGTGCTGCATCATTATACTAGCTACATGGGCTAAGACGACTTAATGTGGCGCGCTGAGGGACGTTCCTTCAGCAGTGCTCTCTGCGACAGATGCCTGCGCTGTGCTTGTCGAATTTTCGTTTACTTTTGAGTAGTGAAAACTTGGCACTATGCTTCAATCCTGCGATGTCACCTTTGGGAATAAATGTCAGTCACTGATGAGCGTTCTGGAAATTTCCCATCGAAGGGAATGTACGTCCGAAATGGCCCACCGTTAAAAGGCCACGTTGAAGCCAATCACTGCTTCTAACAGGGCGTCTTGCCTGAGAATTCTTTTTGATAAATTAGCTCGGCAATGCCGCACGCCCATCACCCTCTGAGCCTTATTTCAGGAACATTCCTGTAGCCCGAGGTTCCTCCGCTAAGAATATATGAGGAGTTGTTTGAAACATGGTGGCACCGGTTTATAAGCGCGAGCTTGAGATACTGGTGCAGTTAGCTTTATGTTCGTTTTGGCCTTCAATCTTGCCACTTTGGTTTCAATATCGAGCAGCCCCAAACAAGAGGATTATCACGGTCAGCCAGAAAGCGATAGCAGGGGGAGCTGATGTCTTTCTTCGCTCTACACAGTCCGGGCAGGCGTCACATCTCACTCTAAACAAGTCGGTCGTAAAGCTTCATGTCGTGCCGCTAGGCGTCGCTGCCATGCAGCCTCGTACGACCGTAGCAATGCAAGCAAAACGGATTCTCTAAAGAACGCAACGACTGTATGTCACTAAGAGACTGACATGTAATTTTGTCTGATACCGATGACGAAGAGGCCACCGTCTCTCCGACCCTCTATGTTATGGCGCTGATGGAGACAACTAACAAGGTGGACGCCATGAAAGCGCTGCTCCTAATTAGCTGTATTCAGACGACATACAAAGAGTTGCTGGCGCAACTCGGTCTGGTCTCTTGTTCTAGTGCAAAGATAAGGTC
>DF237481.1:0-62162 GCA_000708835.1 Klebsormidium nitens
CGTCACACTATGTGCCAGCTCGAGATCATCGGATGTCACTACAACGATCAGCTTAATTATACCTGGTTGTCACTGTGTGCCGCGTGGAAACAGCGCCATGCGCATGCGATGTGCATCATGATTGGACCTGGATATCGGCACATGGCGGGTGTACAGCTTGCGCCCATGCCCGTCTTCTCAGTCAAATTGCTTTGCCGAGTGGTTTAAGTATGCAGCGAGCTGAATATAGAACGTGTTGTGCGAGGACATAAGTCACTTTTGGCTTGTAAGTACGACGAAATCCGCTGTACTGCTTAGAGCGCCAGGCCGGGCTTTCAATCTCAAACAATTTGCATATGCCATGGCTGGACCAACAGGATGACAACCGTCGAATCAAGGCAGACCAGTCGAGTGTAACAAAGTTTTTTACTTACATTTAAAACATAGGACTTGGCACCACAATCGAATCCTCCCTAGATTATTGATAATGAGTACTCTTGAGTTATTCTAGTCCATCTCTGCCCAGCTATTAGTAGACAGCTTACGCTGCATCGTTCTGCAATTCATACCACGTTTATAACATATATCGACCTTTGACCCTAGCCTGCAAGCGTCATAACGCCCAAAAACTTACTCAGCTCAAGCAATGACGCTCGTTGAGGAGCTACTGCAGCCCCTGGGACCACGCCAACCTTCGCATGACCTCCGATTGCGAGACAATCCAACGCGCCTAGAGCGCTACCTATAGCGATCCATCACGAGCTCACTTCCGCCCACATCAC
Source organism: Klebsormidium nitens (assembly GCA_000708835.1). NCBI lineage: Eukaryota > Viridiplantae > Streptophyta > Klebsormidiophyceae > Klebsormidiales > Klebsormidiaceae > Klebsormidium > Klebsormidium nitens. Next base: position 762 of record DF237481.1, read on the forward strand.
CTACGCCTTTGCTCGCATCGACCCTTGGCTCGCGGGCCTCTTAACCGACGAGAGCACGGGGACCGTCTTTCCCGTGTACATCGGGGGCTCCTCTTTTAGGGGGCTCGTCGGCGTTTGCGACCCCGAGAAAAGGGCGTCCCCCGTGGGGGTGAAAGAACCGTCGATGCTGCTGTGTATGGAGGACGGAGTTGCGGGCGTGGAGTCGGAGACAGGGCCCCGGGCGAAGGAGAGGTGCTCCCGCGCGGCAGCGTTTACGGCCAGGACGTGCTCTATCCGGTTCAGGATGTTGGACGCCAGGCTCTCGAGCACGCGCGAGTAGCTCTCCAGGATCGCCTGACCCACGTCCTGAGAACACAGGGCATACGCTTGCGTCACTCGAGAGTTTGTGAGAAGTTTTAGTGAAACAAAAGTCTTCAGGACGTTCCCGGCATGCTTGTGAAATACTCAAAAAAAGATCGAGCAAACGGACAATGAAGGGGCTGCTTGTCCTGCCATCCAAGGAGGACCAAACACCCTCGGTAAGGACACGTTGAACAGGCTGGATGCCGACTCTACGGAGAACTCCAAACCTCCGAATGCTGAGCAAAACACCTGGAGTCAGTATGGGCGTTAGCGCGGAGTCCGTTCGCATCACTGGGCACTTGCACCGTTTTTTAAAAATCTGCAACTCTCCCACCCCGTGTTCGCACTCTCCTAAGCCTACCCGCACAAAAAGTGGTCTTCATCTGTACTTGACCAAATTCGAACCTCACCATCGTTTTGCTTGCCGCCACTTTGCTAGACTCCAGCCGTGCGCCCAAATATCATCGATGCAGAAGCCATGGGCAAACCAGCTGCAAATTTCCAAGTGGCAGGAAACCAAAGGCTTCGAAGCAGCAGAATTCACAGGACACGACTGCAGAATCCGACTTTTACAGTGTCGTTTCTGAGGCCAGTTCCTCACCTTGTTGTACTGGATCTTGTACACGTGCAGCGTGGTCTGCGAGAGGCCCGGGCAGCGCAGGCGCAGGTTCCAGAGCGCGTCCATGGCGCGGCTCGCGTGCTTCTCGCGCTTCTCCAGCATGGGCCCCATCACGTTGCTCAGCGCGTTCTTGAACCGGGTGGTGCCCTCGTGGCCCGGGGAGTAGCCGTTCCCGAACTTGTCGCGGTCCTGCGCGCAAAGAAACACCGGTTAGTGTGCTTCTGGAACCGGAACCGGAACCGGTAGGCTTTTGAGTCGCTGTTTAAGTCGCTGCTTGGGGAAATTCTGCTCCACGGGATTATCACGGACTTAAACTACCGGCCGCTTCTCAGACCAACGTTTTGCCCGCTTTCCAGATATTGCCTGCTTCCTCTTTGTCACTAACGTCGGGTTGCAAGCCGGCAACACATCCCCGCCAGCTTGTTCGCTAACCCTTTCTAACAGCGGCCCATCCACATAAATAAACCCCTCGGCCGCCCCTGGCCTTTGATCGGGTGGGACCAATCTAATCCTTGAGTCCGCTTCCACCTACCGCTTGTCGACGCTGTCAGTCAGGATGTCGCTTCCGAAGCCTTCCGCTGACCGTAAGCTTTAGCATTCACTCTCAGCAATGCAACAAAATGCCAAACGAATCAAACCCAACTACGGGCCGCCCAGCTCTAGCATTCACTCTCGACAATGCATCAAAACGCAAAACGACCCAAACCCAACTACCAGTCCAGGAGGGCGTTCTCACCTGGTCCCCGGCCTTCTTGCCCGTCTTCCTCCTCCAGATGTGAATGGCCGCCTCCAGGTCGTTGGCGCACTTGAGCGCCGAGTGCTCGTCCGACAGCTTCACCGTCGACAGTAGCATGTCCGGGCTGAACGAGTCGCCCGTCAGCAGCCGGTACCGACCGTCGCCGAGCGCCGCGCGGCTACTCTGTAAGGTAATGGAATTTAAAAATCAAAGACGGGCATATCAGAAGGAGCTGATTAAAATGTGCGGGAAGGTGTTATTGCTGAAAACAATAAGGTTCATGCGGGAGCAGACGGGACCATGTAAGGCCTGAGGCTGCGCAGCGAGTCTGCAAGGCGTTTGGTTTTGCATTTAGTGGACGGCGGATGCCAATCTTCAAGAATGCATCGTGATAGAGAACGCGTATGACAAGAAACACCTGTCTTTTGAGGGGCCATTATCAGGAAGAGCCAACTGCGGCCTTCCGCTCTGAGACGGTGAAAGCATTTCAAAATAATCAAAGAGTAGAATGTCGAGAACCTTTATGGGCGGGTTTCCCAGAGAAATCGAGCAAGAGCGAAACTTTTGCTCGAAGCGAAGAGAGCTGTAGGCGCTTGAGAGATCGACAAAACCCGAGCATGCTCGAAAGCGGCGAAAGCTGTGGTCGCCAAGCGTCCCTGACTTCTTTGCAGCCTCCCTAAACCTCACAAACCCTGATCTTAACCCCAATAACCCAAACCTCACCTTGGACAGCGCCTCCACACTACTCTGCTGCCCTCCCTAAACCTCACAAACCCTGATCTAACCCCAGTTACCCCAAACCTCACCTTGGGCAACGTTTCCCAGTATGCGTCCGGCACCGCCATCTCCGAGAGCACCTGCGCGTTGATCGCCATTGCCGCCTTCAGAATCTGTTTTGCGACGCCCTTCTGATTCCCCAGCTTGCGCATCGACCGTTCGTCCAAGCCCTGCAAGCGAGAGCTCCTCTGTGAGTGAAACGACGCTTGAAGAAGTCTGGACAACCGGAACGCCTTATAGAACACGGGTGGAGAAAATATTGATTACCAAGGCTGTGGTCAATAGTCCCTTGCTGCAAGTATCCTTCGTGCATCTTGCATTGTGTCGAACATGCTGTCGTTCGCGTTGACCCCAACCAGCGACCCAAGCAACATTAGGCACCATCCTTCTCCGCTTCCTTTCCGAAACCTCTTCCTGAGATCAATGCAAAGAAATCCTATTCAAAAAGCTCGTTCATACAGGACCTTTGAAGAATCTCCAATCACCTGAGCGGGAACCATAGCCTCGGGGAGCCACCACCGGTCGCTTTGGTGGGGCGTCATGCCCCCCTGAAACTCCCCGGATGAGTGCCCTGGGTCGACATACCAGAAGCCCTTCTCGGCGAAGCTGTCGAGGCACTCGGTGAGCATGGTGTCCAGCTTACGGAGCGCGGGAAGCGACGCGTGCAGGTCGGCGCGTTGCCGGAGGACCATCACCTGACAGGTGGCAGGATGTTATCGGGTTAAATTTTGAAGAAGGGTTTAGTTTCGGGCGAATTTAGGTTCGACAAAGAAATTCAGCTTCCCCAGATCGGGGAGCCACGTGTGCAGGGGTCCGCTGCCGCAGGACCATCACATGACACGTGGCAAGTTACTGACAGCTTCAGTTCTGGGGAGACTGAAAGTGTGACGACGAGAATTTTAGCTTGCGCTGTTCGGGAACGCACTCTGTCGAAGCCCCGTCATCTGAAACGCGGCAGGATCTCGTTGGGATAGGTTCTGGATATATGTAGGTTTGAAAGAAAAGCTTTCAGCTTGCGCAGCGCAGATACCGACGCGCGTGGGTTAGGCGCTGACAAAGAACCAGCAGCTGACACGTGGCAAGGAATAACGATGGCATCTGAATGAAACAAAGTGCCAGGTTTGAGCTCCAAAACGTTGCCAACTCTGAACTAGCACTGAAGAGATACCTGAGTTGAACATTTGAGATGCAGCCTCCGCAACTTACAACAAAGATTCGTGGGCAGCGGCAAGCAGTGCCAGGACAACAACTTCCGTTCAACTCTCTCAAAAGACTGAGCGGAAAGATGTGAGCAGCAATGTCTGGTCGGAAGTCATCGTACGAGGCAGCGCAAGCAGGTCCAGATTTCTGCCAACACATCCTCTTCCATAGTCGCAGGGTATAGCAGTCAGCTCAACGAAACCTAAAAGCGAGCCGTGAAGTTGTGGAGATTTAGACCCTTTGGATTCAAGGAGTGTCTCCCCTCTTGACTGGAGCCGATTGCACTCTCACTCACGAATAGCTTCATCTTTGCATTTCGGTGCTCGAGACAGAGCAGCCTCTCAAAACCCCTGAGATACGTACAAGTTCCAAACACGCTACAATACCCAAAACGTAGAAGTGACCAGAGGACCCTCACCTCGTGGCTGGGCCCTTTCGCGTTCTTATTCATCGACGGCACCATCTCTACAATGTGGTCCGCCGGGCAAAGCAGCCACTCTAGTTCCCGCTTCCACTTGCGCTTGCGCTCGGGGGCGAGCGGCTCCAGTTTATGCAGCTCGCCGAACACCGCCGCTGACAGGTTCGTGAGTGCGTTGGAGATGGCGAGCGCCGTAGAGACGCCCTTGCCCCCCCCCGACATGTCTTCGCCTAGGAGGAGCTTCGAGAAGCGCTCCTTCATTTGGTCTAGATCTGCGGACGGGGGAATCCAAACGTTAGGGTCCTGTCAATCAAATCTGTAGTGTCAGAGTGTTCAAGGAAGCGGCATCCAATTGAGCGGATGGAAGGACGAGCGTGGACTCCGGTTTGTGGGGCGGAACCCCACATCGCTCGGTTATCGATGTATGAGCAACGGTAACGTCACAACCACGATGTCATCAGGCGCTGATGCGAGCTCGGCTTTTTTGGCCAGGGTAGTGGTTGGCCTTTGCCAGGTCGCTAGCAACCCGGCAGATAATACGTCACCGAGCGGTGACATTACTAGACACCCTCTCGCTCGCGACCGAGGTACCACGCGGGTTTTGAGGTCCGGCACTGCAAACTGCAATCCGCTTCTCCTTCCACCCGTTTTGACACCAGTGTTACTTTGAAGGTTCCATCAGACTGAGATGCCCTGCCATCTTGACCGTTCTCTCCCTCTGGCGTTGCAAAAGTTCTTCAGGCATGATGACTCCCCGCTCCTCCTTAAGCAGGGAGCACCATGCAACGCTCGTCTTTCTGAACCATGTCCTAAGTTGCCTCTGTGACGAGCTTTCATTGCCCGCTTCCGCAAGACTTTGATTTGTATTTTTCTGCTTTCAACTTCCCAATCCGGAGGAGATTTCTAAGAGTGCTTCTGCTCAAGAGAGCATCTCTCCCGAACAGGTAGAGAAGAACTACGCATGATTGAATGAACAAAAGGCAACAGTGAAAAGATGCTCCTCTTCTGTTCACCTGTCCCTGCCAGCGCTAAGCGGGACACAAAAACTGGTAGCGCAAAAGAACCAGAAAAGACAAGCATGATGCTCAGGAAGTGTACTGAGCTCACCCGCCTTCCAATTTTCTGGCACGCCAAATCGAGCAGTCCGACATACCCACCTGAGATCTCTGCCTCCATTTGCCTCTGGCGTGCCTCATACGCAAAGTCATACACCAGATGGTTCTCCAAAGACGCCAGCTGGCGATCGCTGGTGGCCTCAGTCCCCTCCTCGTCGTCGTGCTGCGGGCTGTTGACAAAGTAACGACTGGAGGAGTCGCCGTTGGATTCGTCTTCCAGCAGGTTGGCCGGCCTGTTTTTGCCAAAGAAGCAGGTTCATGTCAGCGATCGTTAATATGGCATGTTTGTGCAACTTATTGGTGAGCAATTAGTGCTCATCAAACAAAAAGCCGCGCACGAGGAAGTCCAGCATTGTCACAAGATCTGCGGACCTTGCTAGGCAAACCCACCCGCATGAGCTCCTACCCAGACCCTTTTCTCCTGAACAGCGACCAAGAGACCTCCCGGCACGCCGGAAACGTGCAGGCTCTATGACCAGAGTTACTTGCAGACTTATGACCACGTTCGTCCTTTGCCTCATTCACTTTTGCCTCCCTCCCCCATTGCACTCGGCTTGTGTCAAAAAGACACACATGATCAAAGCCAGCCCACTTACTCTGGATCCACGGGGCCCTCCCTTTGCCTTTCATGGTCCACCGGAGCCTCCGCTGCCCCTGCCCCTGGTAATCTCACATCTGACTCAGAAACACTTCCCGCCATAGCCGCACTTTCCGCCTGTCCCTCCCCCCCCCTGCTCTCAAGGCCTTCCACCCCCCTCGCTTCCTCCAAATGCTTCTTCCCATCCTCCCCCTGCCCCCCTCCCTGAGAGTCGTTTCTAACAGAGGGGGTCGCAGGCTCTGAAGCGGGGGTCCGCACGGCAGGCAAATCGCCCCCCCCAGTGGGGGTGGTCGGCAACGATGCCAGGCGCTTGTGCTCTGCCCGCAGGAGCGCAAAGTCCAAAGCTTTGTCAGGGTTTCCAACATGGGGGGATCCCCCTTCCGTCAAGCTCTGTTCGTTGTCAGCCTGGGGAGCGATCTCGGACCCCCCCAGATGTTTCCGCACCAGGTCGGTCCGCTCCGCCAGCTCTATGATATCCCGGATCTGCACCCCAAACGAGCTGAGGATTTGCGCTTGGGGGGACTGCGGCCCCCACGGGAGCCTGCCCTTTGGTCCCCCTGAAACATCGACATCCGAAGTGCTTGCCTCAAGCTCTGGGTGCGTGTCATGGAAGTCCTCCGTCTGGTCCCCCGCCCGCGACGGGCCATCCCCGTCTGACACCATCTTGCGCCGGAACTGATTGCTCGGACTGGCCGCCTCTCCACCAGTGTCAAACTCCCGCAATACAACGGCCTCCGGAACAGTCCCCCGCATGTGCTGCGCCGCGGAGGTTTGCATCGAACGAGCGCTCTCGCTTTGGGGGGATGATGGTACCACAGCCGGCAAGCCCGCCTGCACCCCCCTGTCCACTAAGAAAGTCGCTGGACCGTTCACGCTGTCGTTGCTCGCAACTGAACCCCCCGAAACTGTCCTAACCGCGCTCCAAGCGGAGGAGACACCGGTCGCCTGCCTTTCCGGGGTGGAGCAAGGGCGGTAGGAGAATTGTCCGCGTGCAAAAGCTTCCCGCCACTTAGTAACTGGGTCAGGCGCACCCCCTGAGCGGGTCCGCCTGTCAGGGGGCGGAGACCAGGAACTAGAGCGAGAAAGGTTTGGAAGGGGGAGGGAGGAAGTAGTCCTCTCGATGGGGGCGGTGTGGGGCTTGAATGCAAAGGGGGGGTCTACCAGCTCGTCGGGGGGGAGGATGGGATTGTAATAGGCGCGATTTGGGCCCCGCTTGGGTGGGCGCCGCGAGGGCCCGAAGAAGAAGTCACGGCTGGGAAGGAGGGACGACTCTCCCGGGAGAGAAGTGCTGATGCGTTGGTCAGCCGTTTTTGGCAAGCCAGAAGTCGAGCGGTCCTGCGAGGGCGGACTGGAAGCTTAGCGACAGAACATTTGGGCGGTGTCTCTCTACACAATATTCTCAAAGATTGTATTCAACAGAGACATTTGAAGATCGTGCTTTGAGACCGAGCTGTTGCAATGGCATGCTGCACACGATAGCCCAGTCTATATCGTGAGCGCTTGACAATCTGCCGGTAACTACCAAACACGGAACCAAGAGGACTCAGAGAGGTAAACTGACGGTTTATACGAACATGCTTCCGCACTGCGTCACTCTCTTACCCCCATCCAGGAGATCTCTCAAGAAAACTAGACCAGAGAGGGGCTGGAGAAAAGACGACGGAGGCTGCCTAGGCCTATCAAAAACCCTAAACCTCAAAATGACGGACTGCAGTTGCGATTGAAGGTGGCGCGCCCAGATAGAAGAGACAACATGGAGGAGGTCGATCAAGAGAAAAGGACATACCAACACTCAAACAACTTCCTTAGTGATTATGACAACAGGTGGCAATTCAAAACTGAATGTAGGACGGCTGCGTCATTGATACATAATGCAGGGTTTGGAGAAACTCCTTCAGCTCAGAGGTCTTTGCCTCCGTCCAATAACGGGGACCGGAAACGAGGTCAAGCAAGAGTTTTTGTCCCATCATGGGCAGCAGATCAAGACAAATGCCACCGCCGAGCTACCATACTTCCACCTCAATGTGTTGGCTGGAGGGGCAAACAGAAAAACACTCTCGCGAAATGGGCTCTACGCAGCTCAGGAGGATTGTTCTTCAGTAGACCTAATATTTCCTGAATTCAAAACGCTGTACAACTTAGATAAGATAACCTCACGAGTTCCCAAATCAATAACAAAGAAGACCTTAAGTACATGCTTTCCTTGCTTCTTAGTCTCATACTTTGTTTTGATAAGAGCTTTTAATTGACACAAATCCATAACCCAGACTTTGTTAGGCAAAGCCCTTTTGGGCCAACTCAAAGATACTCGCCCGTCTTCCCCACCAAAACCCTAACCAGCTTCATGTACTCAACTTGGGAACACACTTCCACAAGCGGGAAGCTAGAGATAAAACAGGAACCTGCCGATGCATATGGCTCATCAGAGGCTTGCGAAGTGACGCCTTTCCACTTGCTCTTGCTTGAACCCAACAAGAGTGCATTCTGAACGCAAGATCTCAAAAGTCCATCCAATCATCAACCTGTTTTGGGATCTGGCATAACCTGCCGCGCTGAATCCAGAATTGTGGGAGCACTGGTAATCCCAAGGCCGCAAGGGTTGAAAGCCAGTGCAAAACGCCACTCCTCAACTTCATGCATGACGGCAAGTCCAGTCCATTTCGGGTTTGCTTGCTGAGGTTAGAACCCCCCCAAAGCAGTCAGTTTCAAAAGTGACAGCTGCCACGGAGAGGCTACTGAGAAACCCTCCAGAGTCCGAATTCCTGCTCTAAGCTTGACATTTAGGTCCAGAAAACTTCAGAATAAAGCGTCGTGCAGTCTGAACTTCAGTACGGTCTCATGTTTTAGAACTGTAGCCCCTGGAGGCAAGTCCAAACTGAACACCTCACAGGGTCCTTTTGTTGAATTGGATGTATGCCGAGGGCAAATTACCAACAAGAATGGAGTCTCCCTTGCTGTGCTGCCTTCGGGACTCCGCCTGTTGTCTGACCCTCCCGAATGGACCTGTCACAAACTGTCCAATGTCAGCCCTTGGTTGGAGATGGAAGGGCTGTGTTTGTACAGCCTTGCCATCGGCGTACTTTGGCTGGTAAAAATATGGACAAGGACGATAACTGAATGTCAGGAAAAGCCTCTCGATGACAGTACCCCTACAGCGGATCTCAGACCTCGTCGCAGCTGCATCAGTGAAGACTCCAAAAGAGTACTGTGCTACTTTGTCTGGAACGATTGAAGCTGCATCTGATCCCTGGGGCCTGGGTAACCAGAGTCTAACCCCAGCATTTTGCTGCTTAACACACCAGTGTCAAAGGCCTGTCCCAAACCTCTTGCTGCCATCAGAGTTCGACTGCTCCATTATTGTGGTCTTCATGATGCTCACTGAACGAGCTGCTATGCGATCTTTAAGCCAGCATCCAAGATTTCTTTTTAAACCAATGAGAACTTCATGCCGGCAGAAGGTGTGCAAGCCTTTTGCGGAGGGTGCCTTGGAAAAAACTGGGGTTGGGCCAGCAGGAAAGAGCATGCAGCAGGAGCACCTCTTCTAGGCAAGGGGAAGGGGGATGATGTGATTGATGTAATGCGAAAGGGTAAACAATTACACGAGAGGCTTACGCATCTAAGGCCTGTGAAGCCAAAAGCTTTGGACATTCTGACACCTCCGCAAGCCACAAAGAAGGAAAAACTCAGCATGGCACCGCGCCGGGCAAGGTAAGCATCTGGGGGATAGCTTATGAACCACAAATGAGCACCTTAGGCAACTTCAAAACCCAAATAATAGGCTAGTAAGACTCCGCATCATACTTCAAGAATAATCGAGACGCCACAAACCGCGCCAGGTTGAGCACAGAACAATGAGTTGACTCAGCTTAATTGCATCTGATCTGATGAGAGAACTTCATAATCATCCTTGCCAAATACCTAGGGTACAACACCCCACTCATGCAAAGCAGAACGGCAGCTACAATGCTGAGCTGAAAGCGCTGGGTGCCATTCCAATCGAGGATTTGCCTTCATCTCACCTTGTCTCTCTTATGAGCTACTGACACGCGTGCAGTCTGCTCTGATATCCCTTGATACATTCTCTGGCCCCGTATTCGCTAGACCAAACCGGCCTCCTGACCAGACCATTGTCAAGTGCGATGTCTCTGAACAAGATGCTCGAGCCTCTCTTTAAACAAAAGCTACTCCCTGAAACACAACCGCGTGCCTATACAAAAACTTCTGATAAGGTTTCAAACACAATTGCCAGCACCATTGAAAGCAAAGCATTTGTCCTCCACCTTCTTCACGTTCTGAAGGACGCCTCGCTTCTCTGGGCTTTGTTCAAAATTTTAATCGATTCGCAGAAAGCTAGCCAGCCTAGCTTACCTAGCTTAGGTAATATCCTATAGGTAGAGCTGAATGATGAACTGTGTAGAGAGAGGCCGGTAGGACCCAGTCCCAACTTGGCAAGCGCAGTGGCACGTGCACTTTTATGCAACTCTGCCCAGTGGTTTGTGACGTAGGTATTTTTGGTACCGTATACGGTACCCCTTTGTACCTAACATTAAAGTCAAGGTATATCAGGACAATATTTCCTGGGCTATAGAACCAGAGCCTAGCTTCAGGTTGAGCTTTATAATAATAGGCTCTCAACCTTTCTGACGTGGACCAGATGTTACTTCCTCTAACCCGTGATTACGAAAAAACCATTGCTACCTATCTCCACTCACTTATACATTACTATATCCTCGGGAGTCGGAAGCCTGTATATTACGCTATACCAATTTGTAGATCTCAACTTGTTTCAACTTCCCTCTACCCGTTGCAGGCAGGTAGGTACCGAAATATTACTACGGTAGGTTCCTACCATACGGTACCGGATACCGACCGTACCGTATGGTCCAACTTGTCAACCGTATGCGGTACCTGGTAGGTATGTACCGTATTGTCTCACTGTTCACACAAGTGCACAGTGCACAACACTGCACATGTCCATAAAGGTACCGTGTACCAGCGTTCGACACGGAGTTTTTATTCTGTCGGCTGAGAGCCGACACTTCTCCGGTCAGTCGGCTGTACCTCTGAACCGGTCGGCTTATGTCAGCCAAACACCTAAAATATACCTCGATTCTGTCGGCTTTTCGGCCGACGCCCCTCGGTTGAGTCGGCCGGGTGGCAATTCCGTCGGCTGACGTTTGCCTGGTGTGTCGGCTCGTGTCGAACACTGCCACCGAGGCCCTGGAGCCTGGAGGGCCTATCTAGGTGTTGAGTCTTGACCCGGCTACCGTAGTCATCTCGAAGAAGTCGGGGCGGTTAAAAGCCCGGTCTTCTCGGGATTCTAGGGCAGGTTTCTGGCCGTTGGATTATTGCACAAGCTGGTTCGAAACTTAACAGCCAAGAAATCGAACCGTCCAATCTCGGTACCGAAAACAGCACTGCGGCCTGGGCACTGGGCAAAAGTGGGCAAAAGTAGGTAGGAGACCGTAGGACTGGGGCTAGGGTTGGCAGAACGGTCCAGACCGAACCACGGGATTGTTGCGAGGTACCCTTTGGGTGACGTTCACCGCAGCTCGCGGGCGGCGTCCGACATGATTGCAAGTTTTCCGCTTCTACCGGATTAAACGCAGACATCAGTGGGCCGTACGTCAAATTAAGTTTGAGATCCGAGAAAGACGCCGGATTGCCAGTTAAATTGTACGGCCGCTCGTGCGGCCGCCCCGAACGCCCGCCGCGCGGCCTGCGCCCCACCCAGGCCGGGACGGTACGGCAGGGCAGATCGCCCGTTGACAAAAATGTTTACGCAGAGCATGTGTGAAGTTTCGCATTGGTCGAAGCTTCATGAGGCGCATTCTAGGTTGCTTTAGCAGGACTCGCAGGGGTGACTTGCAGGTTTCAGAATTGAGGAGGCCCTGAAGGCTTCCATTAATGGTCAAACAGCAAATATGTTCCAACAGGGCAGGATTTGTCGATCTCCAAATGGACGGGCCCAAAACACTCTGGAATGTGCTCTGAACCGGGCAATCTACATGCATTCGTCCAACGCTTGTAATACTGATGGCGCTATTCGGATGAATCCTTCTCTCGATGCCTGTGCGTATCAAAAAGACGAAAACGTGGGGCGTTGCCGTGGCAAAGGTTCAAAGTTCAAGTCGTCAGAGATTTTAACTTGCTGGGAATCTACAGATTTTCTGTCCCGCGAAACGAAAGAGCCAGGAGCTGACAGAGATGGATATGCACTTTTACTTGACCTTGTGTGATTAATTGTACATGCTCGACTCGGAATGGCAATTTTGGGAAGCCGAGGGGCTGCCAAAACGGCCAGGTATTGCAATATTCGGCTCAACGCATCTGATTTGTCACGTAAGAACATTGATATCCTGCCAAATGGTCTTTATCAACAACTGAACACAAGAGTCAACGGAAAAAATCCAAGTGCAGGAACAGCTCTATCTCGGCATTCAGGCACGGTCGACAAGCAATTGGCGATGAATGGGCGTTGTGTGCACTGGTTGCTCTCCAATCCTGTCCACCATAGCAACCAACTGAAAGCAGACAGTCAATTGCATTGTAATCAATATCGAGGTCCCTGAGCTCAATCGTTTCTGGAATTGAAGGAGATGTTCAAACGGTGGAAATGCTGCGGAATGTAAGTCTTCCTAGAGAGCCTGATCTTCTGGAGGCGGACAATACCACCTTCAGCTCATAGAGCGTCAATTGTATCTACTCCTTCGGCTTGTCCTTGTGTCGACCATACAGGTCGAAGACCTTAGAGATCATGACTCCCCTGTTGAGTGCGTGGCTATACAGGATCTGGGTCTGCAAGACTGCGAATGACGGGATCCACGCCAGGATGCCGACTGGCATGAAGGTGATGAGGAGCATGAAGTACTCGTAGCCCTTGGCAAGCTCGCGGAGGGAATCCCAAAGGCCGGCCCATTTGACGATCGGCCGAAGAGCGATCAGCGTCTGCAGAGGGATGAAAACGACGATTGTCAGCTTCAGCTATTTTTAAAAGCTGACGTTGCAACATTATTCTCGTTTGAGATTTCATATCACACAATTGCCTGGCAGCCGTCTCATTTGAAAGTCGTCCGGTTATCCTTTGTGTGGCGAGCGAAAGGGGAGCATGGTTTCTGCTCGTTAGCTTCGCGTATTCTTGTCAGAACGGCTCACGTCAAGCAGCCCTTTCGATCGAGAAGCAACACGCACGTCTACTTTTTACACAAACTACGGCAGTTTTGAGACTCCGCGCCTTTGTTGACGCTTTTTCTTCTCTGTCGCTTTGTTCGTCAAGTAGTCATGTTTCTATCGAGCTACCTTTTTGCGAAGGTACTTGGTTTCCACTTATTTGCACTATTCAATTCTGATTTCGCGCTCACTTTAATTTTTCAAGACGACGGCGTCCTTAGTTGCGCCCTCCCCTCTGCTGGACTAGATCTATCTCTTCGACACACTTCCAGACAACGCAGAAGGACACGAAGAACTAACGTCCCTAACCGTCGTCCGACAGCAGATTGGTAAGCTGGGTCAAAACGCTGGCCCGACCAGTCCTTGGTCCAATCCTTTCTACCATCTGAACTTTGCCTGCGTGCCCTTCGAGAAGCTAGCGGCAACACTCTCCTCCGCGAGAAAAACAGAGGAAAAACGAGAAAGCGGGCCAAAAGAGAGAGAAATCAGAGAACAAACGAGAGGCGCGAGAAAAAGCGAGCTCACGTTGAGCAGCCCCCAGGAGGTGGTGCAGAGCACGAGCAGCATGATGACGAGGTCGCTGAACTTCTCCCACACGAGCGACACGTACACGATGATCCCAATGCTGGCCAGGAACGCAACCACCTTCCAGATGCGCACCCAGTTGCTCTTGCGGCTGCGCACCTCGCCCGACTTGTCGTCCACCTTGTCGTCCGCGCCGCCCTTGCCCACGCTCGCCAAAATCTGCGGCGACCAGAAAGAAGAATGCTTTGAGACGAGCCAAGTTTTCATGCGTTGATTGAGTCTCGAAATCCCTCAATTCCTTGCTTTTCGAATCTCTCCTAGGAGGCCAGGATCTGCGGCGACCAGAAAGAAAAATACTTAAAGAGAAGCCTAGCTGTTTTTCGTTAACCGACTCTCTAATCCCTCAATTCTTCGCCTTTCGACTTTCTCCTAGCTGGCCAGGATCTGCAGCAACCACAGATCTGATTCAGAAAGGCAGGCGGGGCTTCTCAATCGACTTGGGTCCGACTTTCTCCGTGCCTGGTTTCCATGCCTGCCCGTCATCACCTCGGCGTGATGCTGCTGCTACCACGAATTATGCATCTCAAAACCTGCCTAACGATTTTCAATTGTGTTTTCGACCTTTGCAAGATGTTTGATATGAACACCGAAATACAGATTAGACGGGCCAGGCGAATACGAGGCGCCAATGCCAGCTTATGGTATGATTGAGATTTAGAAGACTGTCTTGTTCCTGGCCCGTTTATGGAGTTTGAGCCCCAAGTTGCCGTCCAGAGAATGAAGTCCTTCATACAAAGCTTAGAGAAACATAGGAAGCACTAGCAGCCAAACGTATATTCAAGTACTTGGACCGGAGCCCCCAAGTACGCATCAACAAAAGGGACGAAGCCAAGCCGCCACGAGAAGCAAATAGGCGGCCGATCCTGCCATCTTGCAGAAGCAGAGGAAGTGAATAGACAAACATCCTGCACAAATTTTTCAGCCGTATCTAGTTGTATAAGCAGCAGTCTTGGTTTGCACCACCAGAATTCTTGGTCTTTCAGGTACACGAAGAAGACAAACGTGGAATTACGACTTCCCAATCAGTGAGACCACCAGAATTCCTGGTCTTTCAGATAGGTACACGAAGAAGACAGAACGTGAAGTACGACTCCCCGATCAATGACCCGTACCTTGCAGAGGCAGAGGAAGATGAGGATGGCGGCCATATGATATGGTTCAGATTGTAGAGTGCCAATCAGTTTAGCCCACTGATTTGACCTACCTTCAAACGTGCAGTCAGGAAAAGTGGAGTCAAGATCACGCATGAACAGATAACGACGCAAGAAGACGCCACAAGGACCAAGGCGGCCTCTCCCCGTACCTTGCAGAGGCAGAGGAAGATGAGGATGGCGGCCCATGATTCGGCGTAGACGATCCAGCGGTTGCTGCCCGCGGTGGCGACCTGCATGCGGTACACAAGGCCGTACTGCAGCCAGAACCAGCGCAGGTTCATAAACACCTCCAGCACGCGCCCGCTCCAGCTCGTCGTCTCCAGCAGCTCCTGGGAACAGCGAAAGAAGAAATGGGGTGTCAGGGGGGCTCAGTTTGGTTCGGACTATGTCTAGATTCTGCAAAGTGCGATGTCTCTAGTGGATTATTGACTTAGCTTTAAGATCAGATAGAAGTTGAAACTTCTGACATTCACCTGGCTGCTCTGGTTGGATAGATTCAGATCAAAAGCCGAAGTTTGTGCGCGGGTTTGAGGTGGGGGTTCTATTGCACTCCAGAAAACAGGTCAAGTCCAAGATACTAGTCTGGACATGAGCTTTTATCCAGAATTGCAACCCTAGAAATCGCATAGCAAACTGGTCGCTTTGTAAACAACGTTGCGAACGATAGGGGAACGGAGCAGTAGTAAATGCTGATCAGGCGAAACAGCGTACCTGCTCTTCTTCCCACCAGACTTCCCAGCTGGTGTTGGAGTCGTGGCCCAGGGTCCCGGGCGTGTTCATCCACTTGAGCGCGTCTCTGTAGTCCTCAACGACCCTGCGAAACGAGTAGGAGTACAATTCAACTTTCGGCAAAATGTAAGTTCTTGAATGCGTTTCTTACATCCATTAGACTCGCACCATTAGGATTACGCGTTTCATGTCTGCTACATCGCGTGCCTAAGAGAGTTCAAAGCCTCGAGACGGCATCCGGAATCTGCTGCAAACGATGACCTTCTTGGAACGCACAGCCGAAGTGACCGAAGCACGGTCACAAAGATACTCGCATTTGAATAGAGGCGCCTAAAAACAGAGCAGAACATGTTCAGCTTTTCTGTAAATGAGTGACCGACCGACCGACCGACCGCAAGAGGGGACTGAGAAGTGAACAAGTCGCGTACCTAGCCCAGACGAAGCCGGACGGGTTGAAGATGAAGGGCGCCAGGAGCCACGACACGGACATGAGCCACACCGCAAAGGTGACCAGCCCGTAGCCGCTGACCTGTATCCACAATTGTACGAAGAGTTGGTATATTTCAAACAAAACAAATCCTTGCATACCTGAAGGAGAGATCTTGAGCCAAATTCAGATTACTGCAATCTGATTGTACTCTGTTGCTTCGAAGTACGTGTTGAACTCAAAGTAGCAAGAAGATCAGGTTTTCGCGTTTGGGATGGACGTCAAAACGAAGGAAGTTCCCCTCCATGCACGATTTCATTCCAAAACATTCGGTTCAACAATAAAGTTATAAAGCTGACCTCGCCCCACACGCGGTACAGGATGAGCAGGAAGATGAACTCAAACGCCTTCACGAAGTGGCTGCGGCTGTAGGTGCGGTAGATCTCCGCGAAGCTGATGTGCTTGACGGAGAAGCCGCGGCCGGTGCCGCGGTACATGGCGCCGCCGTGGTTGAGCGTGCGGCCGAAGTAGTGCATCTTGGTGCCGATGTGGAACGAGAAGTAGAGCGAGGACAGCTGGAACTGGAGCTGGATGAACTCGATGATCGCCTGCGGAGAAAGGTTAGGTTCAGAAAGCAGATCCAAGAGAAATGCGCTCAATAATCGATCTCAGAAGGGAAGCAGAGGCCGAAGTAGTGCATCTTGGTGCCGATTTGTAAAGGAAGGTGAAGAGAGGACAGCTGGAACTGGAGCTGGATGAATTCTATGATTGCCTGCGGGAAGGAGGCGGGTGAGAGACCGAAAGACTTATTTCAGGAGGAGTGGAAAACATTATAGTGATTAGAGAGACAAGAGCTGTATGGACTTCATGGTGGCCTCCGGAGACTGCGGGGTCAACAAGAGGTCGCGGAATCGAAAAGCGAGCGAGAGGGGAAAGTGTCCCTTCGTTCAGTCCTCCGTTCTGGATGGTTGGAACCGTTTGTTTTAGTCTACCGCAGCGTTGACTCCTCTCTTTTGATCATCATTGAAGTTCTCTCAGAGAAACCAGCGGTCAGGGATCAAAATCTTACACCCCGAGTGCAGTCACATAATCGATGCAGCAGGTTTGAGAATTGCAGCATCTTGTTATTAAGCATCTGCTTTCTTTCTGTGGGGTTCTCACTTGGAAGAAGCCCTTGGCGAGCGAGAGCTCGACGAGCATGGGCATGGTGGTGAGCATGGAGATCTGCAGGAGCCACTCGGCGCTCTGGCTGGTGACGATCTTCTGGTTCTGCAGGTACAGCTCCTCCTCCAGGCCCGTCATCGCCAGCAGCAGCCGCGAGTACAGCAGCGCGTACAGCACGATGATCAGCAGCTGCGCGAGGTTGAAACGGGGTTTAGGAAGCGAAAACCCGAGTTACTGATCGATTGAAGACTCAATTGAAAGACGATTCAGAAGCTAAAACTTGCAGCTTCTGCTCCAGGCGAGTCATTGCCAGCAACAGCAACGAGTAGAGCAGCGCGTATAGCACGATAGTCAGCAGCTGCAGCGTATAGACGCCGTGTTAGAAATCGGGTTAGGAAGCGGATTAGGAAGCTGGGACCCCAGTTGAAAGTCGATTGCACTCCAACTTCGAAGCCGGTTGAGGACCGATTGTTGAAAATCTGAGAAATGAGAAACGAGTTTATAACTGAGAACCTTGTAGATGTCTGGGTTCTGTCAAACTGGAAAAAGCAGGCCGCAGATCCTCGATCTTCAGTAGAACCCTAAGGATGACTGAAAGCAAAGGCGCTACAAAGAGCTAGCTTTTATATTTAGACCTATTGTTGTCAAGGGAGTCTGTCACTCTTGCCAATCTTCTTGTTGATCTGTTCCAACTAGACCGGAGAGACAGACAGTGGCAATTCTGAAAAAAAGAGCCGTTTATCACCGTGGAGTTGATGTAGAAGCCGACGCCGGTGTAGTAGTAGCTGAGCATGCGGAAGAAGTCGAAGCGGTGCGCGAGGCGGTACATGTCGCGCGTGGTGACCTGCTCGCCCAGCCCGCACGCCACCTTGGCCTCGAACTTGGCCAGCTGATCGAAGCCGACGTCACGGCCCTTGCCCACCTGGATGTACTCGTGGTGCGTGATGGTGCCGCCACGGAGCGTCATGTTGAAGCCTGTAAATGAAGAGAAAGATCCTTTAGAAAGGGCCAGATATGAGGATTGGATATACGGGGCGATTTAATGATCGTACTGGTGCCGCTGTGCAGCATTACCAGGAAGCCTGGCCGCTAGTGAGTTGGCTCAATCTGAGATGCTGACGCGATCTTCATGTTTCTTGCATCCTGTGAGGTGAAGTTGGGATGCAATAAGAGAATGATCATTGCTGTCTGCTTTCGTCTGCTACACTGTGAGTTATTACTGCTTCACGCTGAAGAATCTTCCTTTGCGGGCGAACGAGCGAGAGAGAGAAAGGTCTAGACTCTTCATTCCTCTTCCAGTTGTATTTCTGCCCGCACACGCGCAAAAGCATCTGCGTAAGCTGTTCAAGAGCACAAAGAACTGTACGCAAACTTGCAGAAACTGCCCGCGCGCGCTCCACTCACCGGCGAACACGTCTTCCGACACGTTGATCCCCTTGGATCCCTTGCTCATGCCGCCGCGGGTGATCGAGAACAGGCGGTCGAAGATATCCGGGTGCCCGTAGTGCATCCTGACGCGCAGCGGCGTCGCCATGACGCGCTGTGCCAACGTCACGAAGCTCATCTCCTGGAGGCTCATGAAGTAAGCGAGGCTGGAGACGGAGCCGGTGAAGATGTACTCGCGGAAGCCGATGACCGCGCGGTGCGGGCCGTCGCGGCCGCGCCCCGCGGTGATGTCCAGCTCCTCCAGCAGGTTGCGCATCTTGAACGCCTCCTCGAGGTTGCAGTCCTGAAGGAAAAGGCGGGAGAGCTTAGCTTTTAGAATCTTGGACGAGAGTTCTTTTTCTGTAACGGGACCTTGGCTGTTCTGAAGTTGTCCCGTGGTGAGGCTGACGTGGCAAGAAAGAGACGCTGCTCTTGAACTGGCTTCATGCGAGACCATAGTTTAACCCAGGAAAAGGAAAACCACAAGAAGACTAGCTACCATTTCGATCGGTCTGACCATTGTTGCTGACGTAGATGCCACAAAAAGGGTTCAATCACTTTATCACAGTCGTAAAGGCAGCGAGTATGTTGAGACAGCTTCGGTCAGTGAGCACAGATTCTCCAAGAAAAGTAACCTGACTCATGCCGCCAAGATTCTCAGACGACATTCTGCTGTAGAGTAAGTCTTACTAAGATTTCTGGCTTACCTGATTCATATCGATCGCCTGCACGCCGTCTCCCCTGGTGAAGATAAGCGCGTGATTCTGGTTCTCGGGCTTGCCCTCGCCAATCCGCATGGGCCCCGGGAGCTGCACCCGGTAGACCTCCTCCTCCTTGCCGTTCTCCCACTTCATCAGCACTGAGTAGACCTTCTTGAGGTGCTTCCCAACGCTGTTGTAAGCGGGCAGGGGCACCTCGTCTTCATAGGCAACGCGGAGGAAGGGGTACCTGAATTGCGGAAGCACGAGTCAGCAGGGTTGGAAATGCAGAGGACATTTACTCTGGTAGAAGGTGGTGCTTCATTGGCAAGGGTGGATGAGACCAGGACCTGGTCATAAAGCTGGAAGAGAATCGATTCAGATCAGAAAGCCTGATTCAGAAACGCTTACAGTTTCCGGTGTCTGATTGTGGCGCATTTGAAAAAGCTTCGTGCATCCCCGAATGCCTGTTGGTGCTCTTAGGAAGAGTACCGAAGAATTCAGTCAGGAATGTTGTTGCCGGTCAGCCACCGTGCATATAGATCCTGCCGAGCATATTCTGGAAAAGCAAGCGGTCAAATCTCAAGAAAGCCATACATGGTTTCCGTTCATGACTTTTGCAAGATTTGCAGACTGTTACCTCTTGAGCAACTCATGGATGTCCGCAACGCGGGGGTCGGCCGTCCGCTTCTCCTGTCCGTACGTCTGGCAGGACACGACGTGCGTGAACTTGGTCCGGATGATGGCCTGGATGGTCTGCCACTTGTCGGCCTGGACGGAGCCGGCGTTGGCGCCCTTGAACGCGGGGAAGCCTTTGCTCAACTCTGCAGAAAGAAAGTCAACAGATTTTCAGAGGTGATCTTTAGTGAGAAAAGGTGGGAGCGGGGCCAAGCACTTCACAGTTATCAGACTGGTTTTCAAATGCAATCTAAGGCTCACTTGTAACTAAGCCACGTCGATCGTAAAACTGAGACAAGTCATCAGGTTCATAAGCGGCTTCAACCAAAACTTCGCCGGTACGAGCTTCATCAAGCTTAAAACCAATCTGTTTTTGGCGTAAGTCTCTAAACGACCTCATTAGCTGCACATCAAGCATCTTCTCATTCTAACCAACACGAGCCTCGTGAAAGCGCAGGTACAGAAAGCGAAAAGAACCCCACACCTCGCACAACGCGCTCCAAAACAGGTTCCCACTCACCGACTTGGCTGGCGAGGTCGAAGAACGCCTGCAGCTCCAGCGCGCGCACGTAGTACATCATGCCGCGCACCGTGCGCGCGAGCGTCTGCCCGCGGCACGACGCCCAGAGGCGCAGCTCCATGCCCTTGTTCTTGCTCCACGCCTCGTCCTCATCCATCTTGGTGCGCTCCAAAAAGTTCTGCCACTCGTCGGGGTACACGTTCTGGAGGTAGAAGATGATGGAGAGGCCCTCTTCGTTCTCCTTCTTGAGCTGGCTCATGGTGTAGATGATCTCCTCCTTGTGCATGGGAGTCAGCGTGCTGCAAAAGATGAAGAGTGGGTGGTTTGAGCGCTTGCAGCGGGTCTTCGCTTGTGTCAAGATGGTTTCTCAAAGAACAATCTGTAAGCGCGCCCCGCTCCGTTTCTTATTTTTCCGCTTGTTTGTCTCAAGAGTCAACAGCCACGCTGAGATCTGCTTCGTGGAGCCAAAGGAAGCCAACTTAGGGTCGAAGCTGTTCGATCATTCACGTTCTGTATGAGCGAGGAACTGCAACCGCAATAGAACTTCAGGAACTTTCAAGTGAATGAAGCACCTAAAGCTGCTATTGGTAGCCAACTTCAAAGCATAAACAGACCCAAAACTTGCGGTTTTTAGAGCTGTCTTGGAATGAAGTGGTCAGAGCGAAAGACCGAGCTAATTGCGGAAAAAGCAGTGGAAGTAGTGCACTCACGTGAAGGGCACCATCTTGCGCACGGGCGGCGGGCTGGGCATGTCCATGAACAGGCTGTTGGTGAACCAAATGATGCGCCGCCTGGCTTCGTCGTTGGACGGCTCGTTTGCGTTGCCGGGGACAGCTGTCAGCAGCACGTACAGCCGCTTGGCCTGCTCCAGGAAGGGTGTGAGATCCTTGGGTGGGTACTCAATCTCGGGGAGCGGGTCCGCGCACGCCCACAGCTCCATGCCGTTGGCGCCGTTGAGCACGCCTGACTTCTGGAGGTCCTCTCTGCAGAGTGGGCTGGGTGATGTTAGAGGGATTTTAATGACAAAAAGTAGAGAACAGAGTTTCCTTGAAGTAATCCGCGGGGTGAGATTGCTTTTAGGGAGGTCTGAATGAGGTGCAGGTAAACAAGGTGGAATTGAAGCTGCTTGATGATCGTGGTAAGAGGTTCAGAGTAAAAACCGAATTGATATGCTTGCGCTTGGAAGCACTTTAACAAGATTATTTCCATTAAGACGAACAGAAGGAAGTCTTCCACCCTTCTCGCTTGGCTTGATCCTTCGAGACAGATGCGAAACTCGGAGCTTGTTCCTTCACGTTTACTAGCTTTTCTCCATTGAATCTGCTCAATTTCTTGTGTTCCGTTCCGTTCAATCCGCCGGACTCCGCTCACCTGATCTTGGTGCTGATGAGGTCGTGCAGCAGGACCTCGTACACGTCCTGCATCTTTTGGACCACGTCCGGCTGCTTGTCGTGCTTCGCGGGGCCCGAGATAAGCTTCACCAGCTCGACCACCTTGTGCAGCAGCTTGGGCACCATGCCCGTCTGGCACGTGCTCATGAACGTGCCGTCCGCGACCGAGTTGTCGATGATGTCGAACAGCGCTTGCAACACCCTGCGGCGCAGGAAAAAAGTCGTCAGGGGGCTGAGATTTCGGGGTCAAAATTCAGAATATGGCACGGAAGTCGTTGCTTGATTAACTCAGAGTAGATGCATGATGATGCATTTGGAAGCATGGGGACGAAATTTTCTCTAGAACCTCATCTAGCGGCGTAGTCCAGATGTGACCGGAAGCAGCACTTCTTGCAAGGATAACGTAAGGCGATCAGGAATCAGACAGACTGATCTATCTCTCAGCAACTTCTTCAGACATATGCTTCTTGGATTCCCGTTGTCGATTCTCCGAATCAAAGAGAGGCACAGAATTCGAATTACTTGCAGCCAAAAGGGCCTCACCTCAGCTCCGCCTGCCCTGAGACGAGCGCCTTGAGCAGGATACGCAGCGCGTTGTACGCTTCGATGACCGCGCAGCGCATGAGCTCGTCCTGCGACAGCTGCTCCCACAGCTCTCTGTCCTCGCCCTTGTGGTGCGCGGCGTGCTGGACCGCGGAGTTGATCTTGCCGGCCAGCAGGAACACGGGCCACTGGATGACCGGCATGATGCCGGACGCGTAGGGCACCTGGAGCATCAGCATCTCCCTGCGGAGAAAATTCCGGGGTCAAATTTCAAGGAGCATTTCATCTTCTGCCCGATTTCAGGTCAGAAACCTGGGTTTGGAGTTTCGGAAGACTTTGAGAGATTGGTTTACAATTGGGACATCGAATACCAAACTTTTGGGGGCAGCTTTCGAAAACTGGATGCTTTTCGTCGAGTCTCGAAAAGTGGTGATGCCGGCGGCGGAGCTAGAGACGCGCTCGCCTACCAGCTTGATTTTAGCACGGACCACCTAAAAGCTTTGCAGCACTTCATTTTTTACAGTCTTCTTAGTTTCCGAATCAAGTTCTGACCCACCAGGATTGCATCTGAATTTGGTCACGAGGGAGCTCAGGACTACTTCTGACTTACTGGTTGCTGATGATGTCCTCCTCCCGCATGCTGGAGATGACGTCATTCCAGACTTGCGCGAAGATGGCGGAGCGGAGGTACTCGGTGGGGGGCGTCTCTGTGACCTTGAGGCGGGACTCCGGGATGGCCTCCAGAGTCTCCTTCTTGGAAGCCGCTGACGTTCTTCGCTTCTTTCCTTTCGCCTGCAGAGGAAACGACCCAAGATTAAGTGCGAAAGCACTACAGAATTTCCCGAGGTTTCCGCAAGGGGTACAGCTCTTCGCCTTCTTATTTTGTTAGCTAGGTGTCGCGGAGCCAAAGATTGATAAGCAAGCGATAAGAGAGTGATACCCAGTTAAGTCGCATGCGCAATCCATCTTCAAGCAGATAATATGACCTTCCTGAATTTTTGGCCTCGCGTTACGTACCCTGCGGTCGTAACTCCGGATTCAAGCACGAAAAGCTTTCTTTCGTGCCCGCGTTTCTCTGAATTTCCGAAGTGCCACCGCATAAATGAAGAAGCATTGATGCTTACCGCCGCATCCTTGCTGCCCTCAGCCTTGCTCTCCGCGTTCACTTCGTCGATCGCCTGCGACATGGCGGCCGCGGTGAGGCTCTCGAAGCGGGGGAGGGGCGTCATGGGCCCGTTGTCGGCCGCCGTCTTGAGCAGGTCGTTGGGGATGAGCTTCTCTTGCAGCTTAGCGGGCAGCGTGTTGAAGCGCTGGCGGACCACGGAGAAGGTGCGGATCTGCGGAATGCATGGAATGATCATCAGACGTGCGCTTGATGGTCTTGTTGATGAAGGGGAAGTAGGAACGAACGAGAAATTGTCGAACTGCCAGACCTTCTCAGCGGTTCCGGAGAGTTTGATTGCTCAGAGGAAAGCAGATCCATACAAGGTCCCCTCGTAAAAGCCATACAAATTTCAGACAAGCCGTGTTTCTAGATGTCAGGGACGGTACTGGTAGCCCAGCAAGCTGATTCAATAGGTTCTCAGGTTCGCCCCACTACAAACAACAGTTCCTCAGCGAGAGCATTATCTCAACGTCAGCATATCGGAAGCTTTATATTGAACGGAGGACCCAGTGTGCATACCTCGTGGTGCCTGCCGCGCGCGCCGACAAGGCCTCCCGTCAGCGCCGAGATGACGAAGTACCAGACGGTCATGTCCAGGAAGTACACCAGGGCGATGGGCCCCCAAAGCGCCGCGTGGCCCAGGTAGTTCCGGCAGCCGGGGAAGATGTCCCACGTCTCGTAGTGGATGCACGTGTCCCAGAGCGGCCGCGAGTTTCCGATCAGCGGCAGCACCTGGGTTAAGAAGTTGGTGTCAGGTCGTGAATATTGGTAATGCGTACCAGTTTTGAGGTTAGGGGTTAAGATAACACGACATCGGGTTGCTGTCCTACTGGAGAAGAAGCTCCACGTCTCGTAGTGGATGCACGTGTCCCACAGCGGCCGCGAGTTGCCGAATCAGCGGCAGCACCTGGATCAAGGAGTTGATACTTGATTCATGAATTAAGTTGGCTTTGATTCCTTAAGGTTTCTGGAGTTGAGGGTTATGCTAAGATTGGTTTCGTGCGGCTGCTTTGTTGGAGACTCAAAACCCAGGCTTGCGTGAAGAGGACGCTGAAGCAAGGTCAACAGAGAGGAGACGCTGAAGCAAGGTCAAAGGAGAGAAAACGCTTTGCAGCTGTGCTTACGTTTGAGCTTTCTTGCTTTGGAAGTGCAGATCCAGGGAATTTGCTGACAGAACTAATGGAATTCGAAGGACTGGCAGGAATTGCTTTCTGGTTTGATGGATTGTACAGAGGTCAAGACAGCTTTCCGGTCTGTTGACTCGTTTGAGGTGAAAGGAGTTGAAAGACAACTATAGAGCCTAAGCGAAACGCTCACCTGGTAACGGTAGCTGAACGCGAACTTGACGGTGAAGGCGCACAGCCAGAAGAGCACGTACTTGCAGACCGTGCTGAACTTCTCCTGCATGCCACGCCCGATGTAGGACCGCGGCTGCAGAGCACAAGAACGTCACCGTTAGAGAGGAACTCCATAATTGCAGTTGAAGGATTCGCAGCCTTGACAATCGAGCAGATTTTGCAAAATTGTTGCGGAATCTTGCGGAACCTTACGTGCCTAACGCCCGCTCCGACTTCTTTGTGAAGACGAGAGCCTCAAGATAGAGCTGCTCAGAACCATGTAAAAAAAAGGAAAACCTTCTTTTCAGCCAGGCCACCGTTCCATTTCTAAATACTCAACTTATAATTTACCGAACTCTAAAGCACAATCCAAACAATGGATGCAATTAGCAACCTGACTCTGCCCTGAGTTGTCGTTTAAGAGCTTGTGCGAGATTTATCTTACCTTGGCCCACCACCAGATAGCGGTCAGCAAAATGTTGTCCGAGCTCTCCATGCGCCGCGCCATGCCGGGGGCAAGCGTCACGACGGCCGTCAGCAGAGTGGGCGCGAGGTACGCGGCGCACGCGAGGCGGTACAGGTTGATCATCTTGAGCTGGTCCGCATCCTTGGTGTTCCTGCATTCATGAGGGTACACGTTGACTTCAGATTGGTTTGCAATTTTCGACCTGTTTGCATTTTCCTGATGTAGAACGAAATCTCAAAAGATGATCTTATCATTCTGTAAAAACGTCTTAGAGAAACTTGTGACGTTGGGAAACCAACTTCCTTCCGAAGTGTCGAAAGATAACTAGGATCTCATCCGTCCGAGTACAACGTCCATCCTCACGACCATTCGGCTTTCAGATTGAGCACTTGAGCGTTCGGGCCAAGGAAGTAACTTTGACATTCTCTGCGTGCATTTTGCACATCACGCTCCTGTCCGGGATTCGCCAAACGGGAAAGAAGGAGAGCTCACATGAAGGTGTAGCCCAGGGCTCCCAACCAGGCGAATGACGCCACGAGCTTGAGCCACAGGCGGAGAAGCCACGTCTTGGGAACCCTCAAGAGGATGCCCCAGTGGGCCCAGATGTCTCCAATGGCTGCAACAGAAACGCAACAACGACATCTCAGAATCCAGGTCCATCAGAAAGAAAGCAAGAGTGCAGGAGCGATATCAGGAATTTATTGAGGTCAGCAGTCGTCAAAGACAAGGAGCCCCTGCAACGTCGGATGCACTGCGTCAAAGATCCGAACGTCATCTTCTTGATGCTACTGTAGTTGTGAATTGACCAAGGGACCGCGCGCTAGGCCTCACCTTGGATGACCCGGAAAATGGCGGCCGTGATGAAGACGGTCAGGATCTTGTGGATGGTGCGGTTGTCGCCCAAGGGATACTCCCTGACGCCGATGAAGATCATTGCCTGCATCGACAAAAACAATTTGCCATAAGGTCATGACTAAGTGTATAGTAGGGAGTACAGTGGGTTCTCCTTTGAAAAGCTCATCCGCTCTGATGGTTCTATCGACGCCTTGCTGCAAGCTTTTCACGTCCTCACACATCAGTCAAGCTCAGTCGTTGATATCAAGCAGCCTTCTCATTTCCTGAGATGTTTGTGCCTTCCTTCGCAGATCGAGAAAATTCTAGTGTATTCGAGCAAAAGCCTCAAGCTCTCGCTTCAAACTTTTGGTTGAGTTTGAGACGTCTCAGATAATCCAATCTGTGGCAAGTGGACTCAAAGATAGATGAACAGAATGGGTTTGAGAATCAGGTCAGCTTGCAATCGTACACGCCCCGCTCACCTGGAACGCCATGACGTGGAAGATGACCAGCCGGTCAAACACCCTCACGATCTGGAACCAGGACCGCTTCTCGATGAACAGCTGCTTGCCGCAGTTGGCGTACACCTTCTGCAGGCGCGTCGGCACCACCTTCTTCGCGTTCAGTTCGGACAGCTCAGCGGGCTCGACTGCGTCCGCCACCTTCTTCTTCTTCGACTTGGCGGAGATAGGGAGCGCGCTCATCGGGATCTGGCCCGAGAAGAAGGACTGCGCACGAGGGAAAAGGGCGGATTAGTATGTGAGTGCAAGCTTTTCTGCCGAAGCGATCAAAGCATGTGAGAAACTCTTTCAGCTTGGACAGGCTGGACACTTGGGGCAAAATTTTCCCGAAGGAAGGTGCTTTGAGCACAAGTTTAACAAACTTGGGGCAGAATTTCCCAAAGGAAGGTGCTTGCAGCACAGGTACAACGTTTCGGCAGACAAACAATCCGGACGTTTTGCTTGCCTTTCTTGAACACGGCAAATGTAGACTAACATTGGTCAAAGAAAGCGGGTTCTTGTTGCAATCTCAAGATGACGTATGCTGACGGACTCACGTCCTGGCTCTCAAAGGCTGCCTTGGGTTCCACCAAGGGCCAGCCCAGCTTGAAGCACTGGGACGTCCAGAAGAACTCGTTGAAGTCGTCGTAGTTGTTCCAGTTCTCGTTGGGGCAGTGGCCGGCGCTGTTCTTGAGCGCTGACGCCCGCACGATGTCGTACAGCGGCTGGATGACGTCACGCAGGAACACGCGGCTGACGTTCGCGTCGGGTTTCTTCGTGCCCTTTACCACCTCAGCGCACTCTGCCGCCAGCTGCAGAGATTGAAATACTGTCAATGCGGGGAAGTTCTGGCGAGCCTAGTGGTGGGCTTCAGGAAACCTCTAAATCAAATAGAGACAAACCTTTGCGCTCGAAGCCTAGGTTCTGCAGATCGTTGCAGCCGTTTGCGCAGCTCGAATACTTTTGCAAAAGCCGCAGCTCAACGACCAAGCCACCTTTCAAAGGTCTGCTCAGACGGACACTGTCAGAGGAAGGATTCTTTGACAGGGAAGGATTCTCTGAGGAGTGAGAAAGTCTTGAAAGGATACTCACGAAGTGGAAAATGTAGGCGAGGCACTCAGGCATGAAGCGGATGTTGGCCGCCTCCCCCCAGATGGAGAGCCAGAGCGCGATCTGCACCGTCAGCAGCTGCGCATTCTCTGGCGTCGAGGGGGGCACGCTCGGCTTCTTTGTGTGGTACTTGCACCAGCCCCGGTAGTTCTCGAATACTCGGTCCGCAACTTGGATGATGGCAAGGGGGTCCAGCTGGAAAAAGAATCGTGCGGATCTTCAATTTCTAGGCTAGTACGAGGACTTTTATGTACTGTGACACTGACGCCAACGGCATTTGTACACGCTGAAACAGGACGGCGATGCTGTGGGAGGAAGCTGGTTGTACTTGGAGAAAGCTCGTTGCATGACAGGCAACCTTCTGGTGGAACTTGGATTGCGCCAGCGATATGGTGCAAAGGTTTCGCAGAAAAGACAAAGCGGCTTCGAGTGAGAAACGGAGCACCATAAGTGCAGAGGTGACTTAAGGGCAGACGCTGAAAGCCAAGAAGTCAGAGCAAAAGCCTGGACCAGATCCCACAGTGAGGCAAGACAGCTTGGTAGTGAAGACTTTTTGGAGGACTCCAGTCAGCTTTACAAAAGGAGCTTACCTCCGACTGGGTCTTTGGGCCGTCTTTCAACCTGAGGTGCGCAGCGGCTAGCTGCAGGATGACGGCCTCCCGCTGGTTCCTGATGTTATCAATCTGCAAAAGCAAGCAACTAGAAGCGTCAACATGCTGGTAAAAGAAATGCTTCTTGGCCCACATCATCAGCAAGATCTCTTGACAATCAAGCAACATATCCAGTTAAAGTGTAAGGAGGATGCTAAGGGCTGGCAAAGCTTGTGCTTGAGACAAGGTCAAAGAGGCTTGAAATGTCACCTGGAAGCCAAACAACGCTTGCAGAAAGTCGAAGTGATCCCACTCCGAGTTGAGCTTGCTCTCCACCGCCCCCGGGTACTGCATGCCATTCGTGTTCCGGAGGGCCAGCATTGCCGCCTTGATCTGAAGAGGGTACAAAGAGCAAGCTGTCAGGATATGAGATAAGCAAGCCTCTCCAGGATTTGGCAAGGCTGGTTGACATAATTGACTCTCGTTCTCGCATGGCTAGCTGAATTGGAAGCTTGGTGGTGTCAACTGCACAGTCCTGTTTTCCTGCGTGTATCTTGCGCCATGAGGCTGGTCAGCTCACCTCAGGCAACATTTTGAAAGTCTCCTGCGATCCTGGTGCAAGCGGATCCAAGGGGAGGATGTTGAACGGTCGAAGGCTGGGGTCCCGGGCAGCAATCTTGTGTCCCATCTCGACAATCTGGAAAAAAGATACCAACGCGTTTAAAGTGGTGTGTTGTTCAAGCGTCATTGCATAGCGTGCTCTCTGACTGCAACCATGTCAAAGGGGCAACAAGAAACAGAATCATCCTCAATAGAGAGGGTGTGGCCTTTTGAGGATGTGCGGTCTTACCTCTGAAGGGACCCTCTGCCCAACTTCTTCCGCAACAGACGTGAGCACCTCAAAGAGCACACTTGTGGTGCCATGCAACTCACGGAGTTGAGCCCTGCAGAGATTGGACTGTCAACTTTCCAAGCACAAATGCTGAGCAGCTCATGCGCCTGCTTGGGCTGCTACAGCGCAAGTACATTCACAGCCTTTCAAAGGGACCTGCTACATGAGTTGTTACCTGAGAGCATCTTTGTCTGCTGCTGACCAAAAGCAGCTTGCGAAGGAGCATCGAGGAAAATGCTTCTAAGTGGTACAGAAATGGTGCCAGAAAGCCAGACTTTCAACCAGAAGCTGCAAAAACAAGCATTGTAGCGTGCACCTGTCCTTTGCTGAATGCTGCTGAAGTCCGTCAGCATGAAGGTTGCAGAGCTCTGCATACTCCATGATGAAGTGCTCCAGCTCCCCCTTATCTGAGTTCCTAACTCTTGCCTCCAATGTGGACCCCTCATCCTCATCGCATCTGTTTTTTAGCGTCTGTTTGAATTGGACAACACCTCTTTCAATATTAGCTGGATCTGCTTTCTCTGCTTCCCGCAGAGCGTGCCTCCGGCCTGCAGGTATGCAAATGCAGTCAAATCAGAGCTCAGATCTGCTACAACAACAATTGCTTGCAAAGTGCTGACTGACGAACAAGTCATATCTGATGAGCCTGTCCTAACTTTCGCCACCTTTTCATGGCTGAAAGCACGCAAAGGTTCCGTTGCTCCCACATCTCTCAACCACTTTTGCTAACCAGCATGAAAACCCTCCCGCTAGAACTTCCCGTCATCATAGATGCGACAGGTGTTTTGGACTTTTGAGCTTCTCAAACTCACATAGATATGCAACACGCGGCCTTTGCTCAGCAACATCCTCTGAGCATTTTAGGACAGGCGCCAAGTGCGCCAGCATGGGGGGGACATTCCATCCTGCCACAATTAGGACTGGCTCCCTGAAGTCGTCCCCGCCCCCTCCGTGCCCCATGGTGCGTGCTGGCCTCCCAGCGACACCTGCATGAGCATGATGTCAGCAAACTTCAGAAGCCGCAAAAGATCAGCACACAGCTGTTGGTTTCTTGAGCTTGAAACCTTTGCCTGTATTGAGAGTTAGGCACTGCGCATAGGTATGTAACAGCAAACAACTCTTCTGCCAGTGTGGTGTACGTTACCTTGTGACCAGGGCTTTGTGCACTTCTGAAGCAGCTTAATTCCACATATAAGATGCTGGACATGCTTCTGGAATGATATTAGTGCCTGGAGAATAGTAAAAAAGAGACAGCCACTTCAGGATTGCTCCAAGCATGTGAAAATTTCTGATCAAGCTCACCTTATGGTCTGTCAACCAGTCAGCCCTCCATGCACTGCGGTGCAAGACAGAAGCCAACAAACGCTGGACACTTCTTCAATCTTCTCTCCAAGCTGCAGCAAACGCTTTCGCCTCACAGCTCTTTGCTCTCCTCCCTTCCTGTGCAAGTGAAGCAGCTGAGCAGAATTGCTGCGTGCTGGTTATCATTACAAGTGGATACCGCCAGCTGATTGCGCTTGCACTGCCTGATTTCTTCCAATCAGCAATGAATAGGTAGAGTGAGCAGATGGAGCTGCAGAATGGAGTACCTAGCTAGGTACTTTGATTCTGTGTACCGAGCAGCAGCCTCAACTTTTGATCAGATAGCCAGTGCTACGTCCTATGTACCTAAAACTTAAAGTGAGCAGCGAAGACCGCTCTCAAACAGTACAACTTTCTGGACTGCCTCATCTTCCTTGCGTCACGCGCTACAAGGGCAGGTACACCGACCGTTGAAAGCTGCTGCCGGCTGGCTTGGAGCAGCAGTGTCAAGATGACGAGAACACCAAAGCAATGCATTTGCCTGGTGCCCAGTTGACACGTTTCTATAGACACTTCTTGGGAACTGATCAGCATGCATCTGCCTCTGAAAGAGGGACTGGGAACAGATTGTAGTGAATACTTCACCTTATGTAAACAGTACCGGTAGACTCCGGTACCTAGTCCAAACATTGGAAGAGTACCTGCCAGGTTTCGCCCAGATATTACGGTCAAGTTGGAATCTACAGAAGCTTCGCGCGCGCCAGGAAGTTACTTTATCGAACGGCCCTCTATACCCCGATTATTGATCGACGGCTGGATTGTAATGTTTGCAGGTAAAGCATCGTATTGGTGCGGCCGGCCAACCGCGGCCGCACTCTGGAGCCAAGGCAGAACAACGGTCGGAAGGTCCGTCCCATAAGCTTGGTCATTCTTACTGTGCCGGCGGGCGGCCTGCCCGGCCGCCACTTCGGCCGCGAAGGCGAGGGTGGCGGCTCCGACAGGCCGCCATGGCGCTGGCCCGCGGGCAATACGGACTTACAGCTGTAGTACGTGATTATGCTGATTCATCCGTCTACAATGTTCACGACTCTAAATATCTAGTTGCAATTAAAACTCCAGAGCAATCAATGATTGAATGATTGCCATGTCTGTTTGATGGAGTCAACCAAGTCAATTGACTACTGGGTTGAAGCGACGGAACCATCAGGTCTACGTTTTCTTCTCTCTCGACGATGGTCCGACGGATGCAGCCAGCAGCCTTTCTTGCCGGCATGTCCTAGCACTTGCCTGTGTGTAGCTTCGTATGCATGATGAGAGCAGCAGTATCATGCGGGTGTCCTCGACTTAATGCCGTCTTGTTCGTTTCTAGAAGAGCCCGCTTGCAGGCGACACCGTCATTGCTTGTGACGATATGAATTGAAGCAGGCAATGCAGATGACTCTAGCCAAGGGGGTAGGAGACGACTTTCAGTTGAGATACAATCTCGCGTCCCACGTGTTGCAGGCGCAAGTTTGAGGTCACAACATGGTGGCATGAGTTTTAATTACTCATCAGAGGCAGCCTACCCCAGCAAGTGTTCTACAATGTCAAACTTCTTTGGCACCCAAGCAAAGTCGTAGCACGTTTCAGGAGATTATTTTGCTTCCACACGTTTGCTATCCATGCAGTGCAGCAAAGGACGTCTGAAACCACTGCCACGGGGTACTCGAGTAGCGCCAAAGCCAGCAGGAGCTTGACGAAGCTACTGATCCGGTGTGGAGCTACTGGAAACGACGAAGCGGCCTTCCGTAATCGTTTCGAAGATTAGCCTGTACCGCCTCCAGTTCCTCAAACAGTATGTATCTGGACGATACGTAGCAAGGCGCTGAACTGTCATTCCGCTTTTGAATCTACTCGCCACCATCAAGTTCTCGGCAGTGGACGGGCTTCAAAAGTGAGAATCTCACTTGCGACCGAATTTGAACGTCAATTGCCCGCTGACGTCAGAGCTCTGATTCGCACTTCATTTGAGGCCGGTGGAAGCCCTCTACGCAGCTACATACAAAGAAACATGGGCCGGACTCCCAGTGAACGGCCCACTTCCGGAGCCGGCAAAAGGACTGCCGACGACAAGAGCGCCGCGCGGTGGTTCGATTGGCAGGGCCCCAGTAGCAGCCAGAACGGTAGGCCCCGCACTGCTGACGTCAGCAGAAACAGAGGTGGGAGCGTGCGGCTGACGGTGATGCAAGCAGCGGCAGCCCAAGCGGCGGCGGAGGCTCAGGTAAACGTTCTTGCCTTTGTCAGAGCCGTGAGAATTGTTAAACAGGTACGAGTCTCTTTGACTATGCAAGCGAGCTTTTGCTTCAGAACGACAGGACTCCAGCTGCGTCATGCGCTTGGGTTCTCATCGTGGTAAATGCGAAGCTTCATCAAGCAGCTGCTAGTCTGCATGGAGAACTTCTGCGTGAGTTCTGCGTACTGTTGCTTGAGGTACGTATGCCCGAGAAAAGCATCCGCAGTAACTCCTCCAATAGGATGGATGTTGCAAAACATCGTTCCCCGTTCACTTGTTTCACTCAATTACATGATGGATGTATCTTAGCTCTTCCTTGCCTTTCAATGGATTCCTCGCTTGATGCGTCGTATTCGTATTCATTCTTTGCGTTCGACGTTATACCAGGCAGCTTAGTCGGAGGCTGATCCGAAAACCGGAGTCTGCAGCCCGCTTGCAGATTAATCACCTCGCCAGGGAGCTTGCTCGACGCACAGACATAAGCGGCTGCATTTGAGAATTCTTGTCTCTTACGTGCGCGGCTCTTTTGCACGGACCTTCTATCGAGAAAAGACGCGAATTTTCTCAGCTTAAACAAAGTGGGTCGTCTGGCTTATGGTACGCAAAAGCTGTTGCGCATGCATAAGAAGGGCCTGCATACAGAATACTCGTCCCTGAATGAAGATCTAAAAGAAGAGAGACGTCAATGCCAACATCTGTCGTTTGGACCCATCCTTGCTTGCAGGCGAACGCGGTGCGCAACGGGCTGCCCCACAAGGGCGCCACGTCACCCAAGTCTGGGCTGCACCCGGCGCTCCTTTCTAACGACCAGAACAACTACAAGCGGCGACACGGGCTGGACCTTCAGACAACAAAGTAAATTTCGGCGTCGATCCAATCCTTGAGAGACGCTCGGGTACCAACCGGTGGTGGGGTTTTTGGGACTAAATTACATGAGCGTGACGCTGTTTGAATGCCATAAGACGGCAGTAACTGGAGGTGGACCTGATCAGCTCCCCAATCTTTTTATCCGAGGCAGATCGAAGCTGCCATTCTTAGATCTTTCAACTTAACAAACAGGCACAGTTCCGTCCACGCTTGTCCAGCTTCACGTAATGTCTGACGGGGCACACTCTGTTTAAGGTACTAAAAGACAAACCGTGGCTTTGTCCGGAGCTGAGCCGCCACTATCCTACCCGGTGCGCTGCTGCCGTCGCGTTTCCTTCAATTGCGGGATGTCTCGCTTACGTTGCTGACGTGTATTGTCACCTTTTTCCAGGGTCAGCCGCCAGTGGTCGCACTCGGGGCACTTCCCCGGGATGACGCTCTCGTACTGGGCGCGCCGGTGCAGCAAGCTGTGGGACTTGAAACCGGTTCTGTAAAAATCATATCTTGCCGGAATATGCCGCCTGGCCCCTGTCCCGCACGCTTCTGACGTGTAATTGTCACCTTTTTCCAGGGTCAGCCGCCAATGGTCGCACTCGGGGCACTTCCCCGGGATGACGCTCTCGTGCTGGGCGCGGGGCTGCAGCAAGCTGTGGGGCTGCGACCACGGGGTCGGGGACGAGGAACTAGATCGGCAGCTCGATCTGCCCGAGTGGGAGGGCCGCGGGAACGATCCGTCCGTTCCGGAGTGGCTCCGTTACGAAGGTCAGTGGGAGAAGCGGCGAGCTCCAGACTTGAAGCCCCAGAAACCATGGGGGCTGTAAGAAGGCGGATTTTGGCCGCTCCGCAACAAAGCGCTGCTTGTCAGCCTAATAAAATTTCGTCGCTGGGCAAACTTTGAAAAGTCGGACACTGTCAGGGCCATTCCAACGACGAAAGCCACCTTTCTGTCTCAAATGGATGTTGTCTAATAGAAAGATACAAAAATTACAGGAAACCAGATCAGCAAAGGAAGGGTAATCGACCCAGTCACGCGCTTCAGCATTACCAACACTCAGGCCCGATTTCCTCGCAACAGGAAATTGTTGAAGATTCTCAGGCCGTTTCCCGTGACAGTTCAACAACGAAATGTTGACAAATCCAACCCCGTTTTCCGAACCCATTCCCAAACCTCCCGCTGTAACCGCAGGCAAGATCGTAAACCGGAAGCTCTCCAAGCGCTTCGTCCTGGGGTTCTGCCACCACGTGTGGGACTACAAATATCCCCCGCCGTTGATCATCGAGATCAACGGCGTTCCGACGCCCGTGAAGCGCGAGCCGCGCCACGGGGGCCTCAGCCTGGCCTTCCACGAGTGCATGAAAACCACGTGAGCAAGCACATGCATCGATTCTGCTTTTCCTTTCGGACGGCGTCATCTCAGTGCGGTTGAGTTCTATGGTCGACCGAAGTGATCAAAAGCCAGAGTTAGGCGCCGGTGGCTCTCTTGTTGGGTTCCCACCTCCGAAGTCACCTCCGGAAAGTCACGTTTTTGTTGCGACCTTTTGAGCTCCCGGCCTCTAAGGAGCCCTCAGAAAACAGGCTTGCGTTTCGCGAAACCATTGCAGGAATCGCCGGGCTCGAACCTGCGACCATTACGTTAAAAGCCCAATGCTCTGCCAACTGAGCTACGCACCCGTACATTCAAAATATACGTCTTCGTTTGAATGTGTTAGGGTCAGGTGGATTGCTGCGGTTTTTCGCGAGAGCGTTGAGGAATATATTGCAGGACGCCTCCGTGGTTATGCAAGAGTCACTATAGAACACTCAATCAAGCATCCAGAGCCCCTATCAACCGTTCTTTTGCGACACGGCTTCTTGACTTGTCGCAACGAAACTTCATGAGAGAGCCTGCATTGGAACAGAAGCAAGTACCTGGTTCTAGGTACGGGCCCCCAAAGCTGGTAGCGGGCGTAGCGTACAACATGTATTACGGCCTGCTACGGTTTGGAAAGGAGCACGCGGACGTCGACATCTTCTGCCGGGTAAGGCCCCCGCCCGCCTTATCCAGACGCATCTGCATGACGTCACAAAGCGACAGCACAGCGCGCGCCTCTGCTGGGCTGTCGCCGAAAGACGAGCTCCCCCGTCTCTGAAACCGCCCGGGGGTGTGAATTACCACTAAAAGGTGACCGCTGATGATGTCTTCGACGGCCTCTTACAAAGCGCCCCGCCATATAGTTTTAACGTGGTCCCTGGAGGGATTCGCTGCAGCTCTCGGGAGAGCTCAGAGAAAGTTGGGGCATGCACCTTCCTGATAACGTCGCAATCTTCAGCCGGAAAGTTCTCGAACTACACCGTCCTTGTAGTATGCACAAGTAGACGTGTCGATAAGTTGTCCAGCCGAATCGAATTCTGTGACACTTTTGGAGGTCTGTGCAAATTCGTAATCCAGTTCTTTGCATGCCAGATCCTGACGGACGAGCTCCCGAGCCCGGCGCTCTTCGCCTACATGGAGGAGCTAGAGGCGCTCCGCGGACTGCTGCGGGCTGCGGACACCGACAGCAGAAACAAGTGAGACGTTTGGTAGAACTGTCAGGGTTGACGGGCTAACTTACAACTTTGATAATCGATGCGAGCAGGCAATGCAAATCTGGAAGGAAGATGCACAGACTTATATTTTTGAGGAAGGGCTTTGACGCCTGAGCGTGTGAGAACTTTGTGTGCCTCATCAAGCAAGAACGAGATTGATATGGATCAGCAAAGAGATTGATCAGGACGTTCCAAAACCAACAGTACCCAAAGAGTACCGATGTATCCTTCTCCACGAATGCTCGCAAGTTCTGTAATTCTTTGCAGACAGCGACCCGCTTTCCGCAGCAAAGCCCCACAGCATTCTGAACGGACTGAAAAAGAGCTCAAACTCTTTCCACATGACTGAACGGACAAATTTCTATACTGTCCAGATCTTCGAAGCATAACGTCAGTCCTGACGACTTGAGCTGCAGCACTCACAGCAAATCGTGCGATCTGCAGGCTGCCACGTGGCCAAGTAATCCAAGTCCTGAAGGAGCGCTTCGGGGACGCCTTCGACGAAGCGCGCGAGCGCGCTGCGCGCGCGGCACTGGATGCGGAGCAGCCGCCGCTGTCGGTGCATCCCAGTTGGTACCTGGACCCGCAGAACAGCCGTAAGGCGGCGCGAATCAGTGACGTCGAGTACGAGAAGCTCATCAGCGAAACGAGGTAAGATCTTTGGGAAGACAACAGTATAAAGCTTGTTTATGTTGACTCGTCCCCTCGAATCGGCTGGTGCTGCAACTACAGGGCAATCTGGATCCAACTTCTTTCCTTCCCAGCTGCTATGTCTGTAAGCCGAACTGCTTAAGTGAGAATGCTGAACTTTTTCCACAGTGGAATATTTCAGAAGTTGTTTCTCAATGCATTGAATCGAAGGAAGGTCTCTTTGTCGGGAGGCTTGGCTCGTCGATTAGACCACGAAAGGTCTCAGTCCTCGCGCTTTTGAAAACCTGTCAGAAAAGCTTCACGGCCAAATCGCACGGCCAAAAAAAGGTCTTTTGTCAAACCATTCTCTCATTGTGCGGTTCCCTTTCTTTACCAGAGACGTAGACCACGGACCCTTCGCCCAGCTGGCCAAGACGCTGATCATCGAGGAGCTGCGCGCGCGCGAGTGGCCCGCCGCGCGCGGCGACATTACGCGCCGGCCCAAGTACGGCGACTTCCTCGCGTGGCGCAAGGCGAAAGTGGGCGCCACGGCTGCGGGCGTCGTCGGTTATCTAAGCCGGGCGGTCCAAACCCCGAGGGGCACGGCTGCTCGGGAGACGGCTGATGACCGGGGGACGGCTCCGGAGGGGCCGGAAAGTAGGACCGGGGGAGATGAGAGCAGTGCCTCCGTCCAGACATCTGTGGAACCGAAGGGAGCAGTCGCATTGGGGGCCCGTGGTTCGGGTCAAAATCTTGCGCCGATAGACGAGCGACTTGTTGTCGGGAGCAATAGAAATCCTAATTCCCAGCAAGAAGCGACCCCGATAGCGCGTCAAGACTTCCTCGCGGGGGTTAACGAAAACCGCAACTTGCGTCAGGATCCTGCCCCCTACGAGCGAGTGACGTCTGGGAGCACTGAACAGAGTCGGGGCTCGGATCAGGATGCTGCTCCTCGAAAAGGACACTCCAAAGTCGGAGCAACAGAAAGCCGCCAGGCCGCGAACCCCCCGCAGCGAATGACAGATGCTGACACTGCCGCGAAAGATCGAAGCGCTCGGGGCTTTGCCCCGGGAGCCCAGCAGAGTGCTGAAAGCGTCAGACTTTTCGGGCTGAAGGCGGTGAACGAGAGCGGCGAGAATTCTGACACCTGGGCGACAAAAGACCGAAAAGCAAACGCTGCTGAAAGCATCAGACCCAGTGGCCGTGAGGTGGGGCTGAAGGCGGCAGACGAGAGCGTCGAGATTCCTGGCACCCGACTGAACGGAGGCCGCAAAGAACACGATTCCGAAAGGGGGACAGCTTATGATGACAAAGGCGTGGTCGTGACCGGAAGCCGCTCGGTCGAGCGCCCGGAAGTTCCGCGGGCGCAATATCACAGCGCGGAATCTCTGAGCTCTGCCTCGGAGGACATACCCGAGCAGCTGTGGAAGGACGACCCGGCCGTTGACATCAGCAAGAAAAGCTTTGTAGAGAGGTCAGTTATGAAGGCTACAAAGGAGGAGCCTGTGTTTGCACATGGAAACGATTCAAAAATTGTGGAGCCTAGAGTAGCGTACAAAGCGCAATCTTAGCTCGTTCGGATGGTCGGTTGTATCTGGACCCGTCAGCGGTCCTCATTCTGCCACCGTAAGCGGCAGAGGCAGATCTCGGTTGTCGCGGGACCGCGCCGCGGGGCTTCCATTGACTCACTCGATTGCGCTCGCTTTTCAGAAATCCTTCGAGCCTCAGTAAGATATGACGCGCTTCGTCCACGAAATGAAGACCTTTTTGTGTCCTGAAAAGGCATCCGCTGGCGCGACCCGTTAACGAAAAGAGTGCTTGTCTGCGGCAGTAACCGATATGCGGCCCTCTATGAGCTTGCAAGTACGATGATTCTATGCCCAGGCTCCTCTTCCATTGTACATGCAGCTTGTCGATCAGATAAGGGCATCGCGAGCTAGCATGCGTACGATAATGACCCGTCTGCGAGCATGCTATTTTTGCACGCAAGTTCGAGATCAACTTACCGTATATGAATGTACAAGATCTCATCGCATCATAATCTAATTGTTGTGCAATTACAATTGCACGTCACATGAGGGCATCGCACATGCAGACTGAGACAGAAGAGCGGCCGCCTGACTTGATGCCTATATATATGCTCTACAAGTACGCAATGTCTTGCTTTTGAAGATTGGATAACCATATAGGTAGAACCATGCAGCACATGTACACGATCGCCATGACCAGCAGCTCGCCGCAGCGCCATGCATGTTGGCCGTTTTATCCTTGAACTAAAAACGGATCAGAATCAGAACCGACTCGGCGATGCAGACACAATCGTTAGACTAGTATCGTCGAGCCGGCGCGGCTATACTCGTCTTTCCAACACAACTCACATCAAACTCGGCCACCTGAACACGGGATAAGCTAATGCAAGCACCTCTACCGTCAATGGATCGGACGACCACTTCCTTAGTTGTCTCCTTAATGTACAAACATATTATACAAGAGGCTCCTCTATCTATCTATCTGATTCCAGCGGTTGTGTCGCAAGTTCGCTAGAATCATCAAGAAAGATCGAGAGCAAAAATACCGCACGTTAGGTCACTCAAACCGCAGTCAGTCCAGTGTAACCAGTACTGTAACCCTTACTGTAACCCAACGGTAAACATCAACGCCGTCATATATAGCCGTACTCTCATAATCCCTCGAGCAAGATAGGTCAAGATCAACCCAACACCAGCTTAGACTCGCTAGCGAAAACGGTTAAAGTCGATCCACCGTCTCAGTAACGCCGCCATGCCCGAGCAACGTCTGCCGAGCCTCCCGGAAAACCCCCCGCACTCGTTCTTCCTTCAGCCGTACGTTCTGCTCGCGCAGATATAACCGGTCCCCGTCCGCCCACCCGCCCCTCCATACGCTCCCGGTGTCCGCCATAACCGGGTCGTCCAACGCGTACTTATCTAGGAGGCTGCTCTCCGCAGCCTCGATCTCATACGCTATGTAGTGTAGCCCGTGTTCACGTGCCGGCATTCCGTCGTACACCTCGGCAACGCGCCGGACGCCCCAGGGGACCACCTGCGTCCGGAAGATGACACGTGGCGTTGAGTCGAGAATCGAGCGAGGCAATCTGAGGAGACTATGGAGAAGCGTGGCGTGCTTCAAGAGGGTGTATGCACAACCCTGTCTCAAATGGAGTCAGAGAGCGACCGTGAGACGGCCAGCTTGCTCCCGCCAAGGAACAAGAGGCAAGAGTCTATCCACGTCGGGGCGACTTTCAAGTTCAGCATCCGTTTGTACGGTCGCCGCGTGCTCACACAGTTAACACGCCTCCTTCAAATGAAGAAACAACACACAAAATAAATAAAGGTTCGAGGAGAGTTCTGATGCGCATTGAACAAAGAGGAGACCCGTCGTGATTTGCACGTAGAAACAGGGGCACAAACGTTCCAGAAAGGAATGAGCGGAGGGTGGTGGGATAACAAAGCGGCAAAGCTTGCTTTCGCAAGAACGGGCACCCACAAAAGCCATGGCGCGCGCCCCGATTCACTAATGCCAGAGCCAGAGCGGTTTCAAAATATTCGGGACCGCAAACTCGCGGTACCCACCTGGATGAGCGCGGCCCCCGGGCGCATGAAGACGAAGTACGTCAGCGCCGCGCCGTGCACGCCCATCAGGACGTCCAAACCCTGGACCGTCCGAAACACCTCCTGCAAAAGTTCGGACGCTTCATTAGGCACATCTTCTGGGGGTCCGGAAACTAGAGCGAAGCAGCTTGAGCGGTGGATGCACATAGATCGATTTCAGCGATCGTGCACGCCCATCCGGACGCCAAACCCTGCATCGTCCGAAACACCTCCTGCAAAAGTTCGGACGCTTGGGTAGGCGCAGCGTGGAGGCTCCAAAACAAGGTAAGCGAATTGAGCGGTGCGTTCCTAAAGTTTGGATTTGAGCCGAAGGTCGGTTGAAAGAAGCGTCCGCTTGAATTGAACAAAGTCCCGGTTTAAATCCGGTTTGAAAGGCAGTCTGCTGGACTTCGCAGACAGGGGATAGCAGCTGCGGCCTCTAGTATGTTTGCAACGCTACATCGAATGTCTCTGATACGATCCTCTTTGGTTGATGTAAGAAGCGAAGTCTTGAGAATTGAGCGCTCTTGAAATGAAGCTGCGGGAACGAATTTGTAACAAGCGGACCCTCCAAACAAGATACTAAGAACCTCGCCTTCTTGCTGGTTCAAGAGAAAGGAGAAGGGACCAGTAAATGCCGGACTATCGTGACAGCCATCTAGATAAATATCTGCTTAAGGGCCCTTGTAAAGACAAAGGATGGTCGAGTGGCGTAAAGTGAAGGTCCGTTGAACACTGACGGATTCCGTGACAGAGCTTTAGATGGAGAAGGGAAGCAAGCAAAGGTGGAGCCAGTTATCTGCGAGAGCAGATGAAGCAAACGAATCCAAAGGGTAGATGAAGCAAGATCAACAAGAAGGAAGGTGGAGCGAAGGGATCAAGGGAATTGGGAGCAAACGGAATGAAAGGAAAGAGTAAACCAATGATCTAAGAGAGAGTTTCGAACAAACGGAGTAAGAGAAAATTCGAGCAGATGAAACAAGGAAAGCCTCACTTCTAAGCTGGGCGACTCGTACGAGAACGACAGCTCCTCCACTTGGAACCCCTCCTCCTCCGCAATCTGCGCAACCCGGTCGTGGTTTTCGATAACCCGACCGGAACCGTTCCTTCGCACAATCCCCATCCGCAGCTTCCTTTGCCCGCTCAAACCCGTTTTGTTAATCCTAGTAGCCGCCTCCTGCGAGGAGTCTTGTGCGTCCGCTTCACCTCGCAACTCACCATTCTCAATCGGGCTGCCGTTGACCTGATTCCCCTCGACCGGCGTATCCTTGACCCGGTTATTATCGACCCGGTTATTGCTAACCATCCCCAGATGCTGCGCAAACATCTCGCTCATACGAGCCAACCGTACACCCCCCGGCATCCGCTCCGGGTCGACGGTCAAATACCCATGTATCTCTAACCCCACTGTTAACCGCTCTAAACACCAGCTAACCCCGCCTTCCCCCAGGTTCACCAGCGGGAACTCGGTGAAGATCTCCAGAAACCGCTGGTATTTCCGAAGCCACGGTTCAGGGGCGTCAGAAACGAAGAGCCGAACTTTGCGGTGATATCGCTCGGTAGATACGAACAGGGGGATCAGAACATCGGTAAACTCGTGGAAAGCGTTGCCGGTCCACCCCCCCGTGGAGAAGACGATGCCGGGGACGTCGGACACGTGGTCGCACTGGGGGCTGCCACGTGGCTCAAGCTCCTAAGATGGAGATGATGCTCGTTAAGGGTCGAGAGAGTCGTAAGGATGACTATCACTCAGGATTGTGGAGCGTAAGCAGTTTCTAAGTTGGCATCGTTCTTCTGAACTTGTTACGTTTTATGGCCGAACTCCGAGATGCTTATTGTGTCACTGATGATTTGCTTTCGGAGAGGCTTGCGTGGATTTATTGTGCAGTTTGTATGACCTACTCAAGATGATTGCTCCAGTCGGTGGACCTGCGTATGCACCCACTTGCACGTTCTTCCACACCAGCTCAAACACCTAATACGGATGGCCATTACGTCCGCACCGAAAAGAAGAGCGCACTTGAAATGAACAGCACAACAGGTATACGCAATTTCCTAACCTTAATTTCCTAACTCCCAACTTTACCCAGGTCTCAGCAATCTCACTTGCGCGCTCTTGGACACCAGCTCGAACTCCGAAATGCGCGCAGTCAACATGTCAATATCCAGAAAACAGCGCAGTCAAAACGTGAGGCTTGACAAGTGTAAGCAGCGCAGCACCAAAAAGATCTTCCCCTTAACATTTCCATTATATCACAGCAACTCGCTTGCACGGTCCTGAAAGTCATCTCGTACTCTTTGATCGGGCAGGCATCATGTTCGCATTTATAAGATCAGCACGATGAAAAAGAACGGCTTGTTGCGCAGCACCCAGAATAAGGCAAACTCCAATTATGTCAAATGTCTCAAGTGGCGCAACTCACTTGCATATTCTTTGATACCAACTCGTACTCCGTGATCCGAGCAGCCATCATGTCCGCATCGTACTTTCTCGGTTGCGGCCGGACGCGCATCGACGGGCCCAGCGGCTCTTCCCTATGCGTGTACACTTCCACCACAGTGGAACCGGTCTGGATTCGGACCGTCCCGTTCAGCCGACAAACGTCCGTCATCCAGGAGCTCCTGTCGCACCCAAACTCCTCTTTGGGGGCCTCCTCAAAAGTGAGATCATTTGTCACAGACTCGTGGGTGCTTTCCTTCTTCGGGGCCTCTTCTTTCTTGGGGGTTTGTTTAGGCGTCGTTTCCGCATCTGCACCGCTAGGGACCTCTTCATCTTTGGGGGTTTGTCTGGGCTTCGTTTCTGTGCCCCCCTCGCTGGGGCCCTCTTTTGTGGGGGCTCCACCGTAGTGCTTTTGTTGCCCCTCGCTGCTGGCCCCTTTTTCTTCAAGTGTTTTGTTGGACTCACTTGGCAACCCAATACTGCCACTGGCTTCTTTCTGGGGGGTTTTGCTAAGCTCTTCCGGCATACCCCCCTGGCTAGAGGGATCCCCCTGAGTGGGCTCCTTCCCTTCCCCCTCGCTCCTTCCTCCGGCAGGACCCCCCTGGTCTCCTTGCCCTGCTTGTTCTTCAGAATGCTCCCCACTACTTGGTGTGGATTGAACAGAACTTGTTGCATTGATCCCCATCATCTCTGCGCTTCGCTTTACTCTGTCAGAGACGGACCCTCCTTTTGACTCTTCTTTGTCCTGGCTCGCTGCCTTGCCCTTCAAGAGAGGTGTGTCAGCGTTACTTGACTCCTGGCTTGGCTTGGGGCTTAACCCAAAACTCAACTCCATTCTTGTCCAGTCTGCTTTTCCCACACGTCCATTGCACAGGGATGCTTGTCCCCACCCCTGGAACAGCTGCCATGACCCGCACTCTCCTGACATCATCACTGGAACAGAACAAAAACAGATGTCAGAGAAATGGTTGTGGAGTGCCGGTTGGAGAAATCTGGTTCAGCTCATGCATGATTGGCACTTGCACCTGTGTGTGAAAGAAATGGTCAATAATGTATAAATGCTCCATATGCAGATAAGTCTTGGCAGTTTTTTCTGTGCGGAAACCCAATGTTTTGAGCTTGAAGATTCACAGATGTTAGGTGGAAATACCAAGTACAGTCGTTT
The DNA here is from genome assembly GCA_000708835.1 of Klebsormidium nitens. Taxonomy (NCBI): domain Eukaryota; kingdom Viridiplantae; phylum Streptophyta; class Klebsormidiophyceae; order Klebsormidiales; family Klebsormidiaceae; genus Klebsormidium; species Klebsormidium nitens. The sequence continues at coordinate 44,795 of DF237481.1, forward strand.
GTTGCAAGCCCTAACGAGCATGACTTGTTTCCCCCCTCGCTCCCGTCAGCAGCTCAATCAAATGAAGCATGCATTTGCAAGCACTCCATTCAGCAAGCGGGCCTCGTACAAGACATTCAAGCGGTTCGGAAATCATCGAAGCAGAGGTGGGCATTCAGCGCCCAACTAGGATTGCACGCAATGCATTCGCCACATGCCAAAATGTTATGCTGTCTCCTAGATGATGTGACAAGCAATCTGATGTGCTGCCAGCATGAGTCGGAAGACACGAAAAGACCAGCGCGTGAGTTTTTGGCTCACTCTATCCAGACACCAGACCTGGGGGAGTCCCTATCATTTCTACAGTGTCAACATTCAGTTCCCCTGGATAAGGTGATACTTTGCTACATTGAGTTGAACTCTTATTATCAAGTTTCCTGTCACCACAAGAAGCATTTCCTTCATCAAAGATGACAAATTGTTTGAAATCTACAAAGAAACCCGACTGCTTGGTTCAACCCCACTCTGCCTGTCCAGATTCCTAAGGATCAGCTCCTAGACAAATAGCGCATATCCGGGGAGTCCCCCTCAAAGCCCACAGCGGGCAGCTGACGACATCAGAAGCTAAAGTATACACATAGGTTCATGGCGAAGCTTGAAGAATCACACCATCACATCAGCAGCTACAGATTAACAGCTTGAGAAGTGCAGCTACTAAACATCTGGGGAACACTCTTTTTTATTCAATCTTCTTCTATTTTCAAGTGTTCTGAGCTGCGAGTACCCTCAGAAAAAGAAGGGGAACAAGAGGGCAGGGGAAGTGAGCCCTACATGACCCAGGGTCCTCATTTGCAAGCCTCTTGCCCAGCAGAATGCCCCCCACAATCAAGACTAAGATCAGCACCTGTATGCCCAGTAGTAGCTTGGGCTTCCTTGTACAGATCTTCATTATGAACGAGCTCCTTTCTTTCTAGGGAGCCCAATTCTTGGACTCACTCCTTGGACGTTACGGGCATTTCACTGAAATATAAGCTCACTGCAGAGCATTGGCTCAATCCCATAGCAAAGCGCTTCACGTGCGCTCTGAGCATCCTGCTCTGATCCTGCCAGCAACAACTTCAAGATCAAGACAAGCTGGTGTTGATTGGTCTTGCGGAGCTCTCCGTCCGACGCCATTTTCATTTGCGAGTCCTCACACATGACCGGAACTCTCATAGCACTGATCTCCTGACACTATCTACTCTTGAACTCTCGTCCAGCAGTCTATACGGTACATTGATCGTGTGTGTGGTGTTCCGGCCCTCGTGCTCCGTTCACAGGTGCATGAGCACATATCCAGGTTCCGGAAGCTCTGACGACAAGTGACGAGCACACTGCATGGTGGAAGCTGCCGACAGCAGCAGCAGCCGACTCCCGAGTGAAATTGTGCCATATCCCGGCGGCCGACTGCCGCAGTCACGGTGTCGCCGCCACTGTCGCCCTGGCCCCTGAGCCCGGGGGACTTCCGACTCGGCGGTCGCCGAGTCCGAGTACGTCGGCGAGTGATCACCAGCCTCCTGGTTTTCCGGGCACGTTCGAATTGCGCGAACGTCTATCATCCCGTTGGTCTGAGTTTTGAGATACTGATCGACGCTCACGATCAGTCTGAATCTGCTTCCAAGGGCATCGAACGGTCTGTATGAGTCGGCTTGACCAAAATAACCACCGTCACGTTATTAAACCACCACCGGGGGTATAAATAGTGCTGGTTACCAGCTTTGCCATAATCACCTTTCGCAACTTGAAAATTGCGACGGGCGCATTGGGGCGCAACACTTACAACAAGGTCCTCCGCCAGCAGAAAAACAAGCCGTTTCTTTCCGTTTTGAGCGGCGGTTTCGACCTGGCCTCGCTCTGTTGACTAAAGTCGAGCGATAGAAAGAAAGACCGCCGAAAACAGCGAAGTAATGCTTCTGTTTTCGGATTTATAAGCTCAAATTCCAATAAGTTGGAAGCATGCGCCTTCGGGCCGAAATTTGAATTCCGGTGGCCGTTGGCGAGAATGACAGCCGGTTTGCCCCAAGTTATACCCCCGGTGGTGGTTTAAGGTACATTACGGGATGTGTTCAAATGTCCAAGTCAACGCTGAGAGCGTTTACGTTGCAGCTGAGTCTGCGTCAGCTTTCTAAGAAGTCACTTTCTGAATCAATTTCTATGAAGTCACAGAGCATGTCCGAGTACCCTAGGTGCAGCGCTGAAGACTGAATCAAAGAAGCCAAAGTTTCATATGAAAGCGGCATGACATACTTGCTAGATAGCATATTCGAAGATTCACAGTGTTTGAGCGATATATTACCGCGTAAGTGCCGCATAATTCAAGGCGCATAAACGCCTACGATTTGTTGCACGCGACATTGCATGCACTGGCACAGTGACAACGACATACGGCGGTATATTATATGCCACAGCTGTCGGTGATTGTCTTGGTCCTTGGAACCGGCAGCCACTGAGCCATGCATGTACTCATGTATCATGCGCTTTATGGAGCCAGCGAATCAAACCAGGCCTTTGATTGACAACAAATCACTTGCGAGTATGTACCTGCAATCGTTGCAATGTGGTACGCTGATCTCATCCGAATGAATGATAGTACTCCAAGCTTTTGAAGATACGAACATTGAGGATCATCAAATCATGTGCGTTTCAACATTCCATACTGACACAAAACAACCATCACTGTGCCTTTCAGCGCTGACTTTGTCCTTAAAACTAGATCGACCTTTCTTTGTCGTTGCTGTCATCAAACATGCGCATGCGAACGACATCCTCAGCACACTGAATGCATAATCGACACCATTGAACTCGTCAAAAGGCCTGAACGAGGCTAGCAAACACCGAGCAGTGCCGGTTAGCATCCATTTGAAACTACCGAAGCAATGGGCGATGTTCCCAATGGAATGCCTACCTCAGGTGCAACAAGAGAGTGTCAGGCGCCTCTAAGTACCGCTTCCATGCTTGACAGAATGAAGCTATGCTTGCCCCATCAATTACTCGGTGATCAGCGGACCAACTAACCTGCAGAGTTCCAACCAGAAAACGGCTTTATCGTCAACATGCTTGTAGGAGATGCAATTGATCCATCAGATCAGCGTGTCAAGCATTTGCGTTCCGAAGCGAGCGGAATTTACAAGTAGACCCATCGCGAACCTCTTAAAGCTTGCTGAATGAGGAGGAAGAGCGACTCTGTACTTTCTCTGGGACCCTGAGGATCAGGGATGAAGGTCGGATCCAAAGAAGCCCAACAAAGACAGTGAGTCGCGCTTTCAAAGCAGATCCAAGCAAATCCGAAACATCGAGCAACGCAAAGTGGGGCTTGACGGTGAGGAAAGTTTGGACGTTTGGACGCCTGTCCTCAAATAAGCAGAAGCTTGGATTGAGATTTGAAGTAGCCCTTAAGTTTCTCACAAGTACGTGCTAGCCAACAACTTCCGCTCCATGTGGCGTGGATCACAAACCTTGCTCGAACACCATTTCGATTTGGAATCACTTTCAAGCCGTCCCTCTGCTCGAAGTCGTTAACCTATAGCTCTGCTGAATCTCGATTATACGAGGCCTGGCTTCGGGAAAGTCGCACTTGACCCTCTTTGGGAGAGAGCCCCGCACCTTCGCAAACACGTGCGTGCTTAGGGGTTGCTTATAACGACCCGCAAGACCCGCGGTTACGGCCAAGTTGCTTGAGAATCTCCATAGAATTTTCACAGAACTCGCACGCTGCAAGTTGTTGCAAGCAAATGGAATCAAGTTTCCTTGTTTCCGTGTTTGGACAGGTCGGAGAACGAAGCACCGCTCTCCCTGTGGTCCTTACCAGCACGATCGCGTGACTTATTGAGCAGGTTCGGAAAGTCGAAGTCATGCATACGTACGATGTACGAACAATCCAATATCAGTAGAGACTACAAGAGAGCCCAACAAAAGAACGAAAGGAATAAATGGATGAAAGGAATGAAAAGAAAGGAAAGATGGAAAGAAATGGACGCCGCACGGCCTCAACTCCCCCTCCCCCCCCTCACCTGCATTACTGCCACTGGCCGCAGCTCTCCCCCCCGGTACCGAGGCAGCGTTTGCACCTTTCCCAGAGCGACGATGGCGACTTCGGGCAGATTGATGAGGGGCGTAGCGTATGTACCCCCTATCGTGCCCACGTTTGACACGGTGATTGTGCCCCCCTTCAGGTCGTGGTCGGGCAGCCGGCCCGCTTTGGCGAGGCCCTGGAGCCGCTGCATTTCCTGAGCAATCTGCAAAGAGACGATACTTTGCAAGTTGTGCGCCCTGGAAAATTTCAGGCTTTTTGCGGTTTCGGAAAGGGCTTTTGGAATCTCTTGGGGGAGCGGTATAGGTGGTGGAGAAGGGGAGTGCAGTTGCGAGCAGCGAAGGGTTGCGAAAAGCCTCTCACTGAGCAGAAGATAGGAAAGCGTGACAAACAGAAATAAAATCAACGGCGTGTCGTGAATGGGTGTACGACGAGTTCTTTATCTCGGTTTCAGGACGGCAATTGTGGAGTCTACAAACTGGTGCAGACCTGGATCAGCGCGGGCCGAGGACCGCCAAGAACGCAGCTGCGACATTTGACTCATGCACTCAGCGCCCAAGTAGACTCTTTTTGAAGTAGTCGTACGACTCGCGACAACTTTCCAGTGCTTTTTTCGTGATTTTCAAGATGCGGCGACCAAGAATTCGTACGCCGCTTCTGAGTGGTCGCCAAAAGCTCACCTGTTTAACGGTAAGGTCTTGGCAATTCTTTACGTTGGGCACCACTAGGCCTTGGGGCGTTGCCATGGCAACTCCAATGTTGTGGGACGCTGCAGGGCAGAGGAGGCAACGATGCTTCATTGCATTGGTTAACGAAGGTTAAAGAAGCTGCCCCCTGGCCTCTTTTCTGGAAGAACAACATATCGACCAAGGAACGAGGCGTCCGCAGGAACTTGCATTGAACGTTGCAAATTTAGCGAAGCCAAACTACGTCACGGACGTAATCGCCGGGAACGATCTGCCAAATACAAGGCACAACATTTGCAGGAGGTCAACATGAACAGCCAGCACATTCTGACAGGTGCAGGATATGTGCAGCTTGTGACATGCAAGCGTCGTCTGCTGGGGGTCAAGCCTGAAAACAACTCAAAAGAGAATATGGGGGGATGGCTTCTAAGTGCGGCCGCCAATGAGGAAAGAGATTGTGACGAGGAAGTACCACCGCAACGAACCTTTTTCTGCCAAACTTTTTTCGAACGCTTAGTCTCCGTGCGGGAGACCCGTGTGCTGGACTCATTCAGACCAGTGCGATGGAAACGATCAACGATCTCTGCTTTGTCGACCACATTTGGGAAAGAAGCGAACCCACCTCGGCAGGTCAGCTCCGTCGCATCCGCGTTCACCGTCGCGTTCACCTCCGGAAAGTCCCGCAGCGCAGCCGATAGCGCCTTCATGATCAGCGGCATGTACGTCACCTTGACATCAGCGCCCCCAGCCACTGCCGCGGCCGCCTGAAACCAGCAGACATTCTTGAGTCTTGGGCTATCTTGAAACCGCACTTTCAGGTCTCCAAGTAAAGAAGGTATTCCATGTGCTCACTGAGCTTATTGGATGTAGATACCCGCACACGCCCCACGAATGACGTCACCGTCTTTCTGACTCCTCGTAAACGGAGTCTACGACCGTCACGGCACTTGCTTTGCCGAATGCCGCAGAAAAGAACGAGGCACAAGGCAACCGTGCCAGCCTGGAACAGGTGCGAAGAACTAGGTATGGAGACGGAAACCAGACCTGTAGCCGCGTCCGCAGCTCCACCAGCCGGTCCATGTCGATCTCCTCGCAGAAGGTGAAGTGCGGGACCTCATTCGCGGCCGCCATGCTCTTAGCCATGGCGCGCCGATAGCCCCTGCGTGACGTCAGCGAACAACGTCAGCAAAGTACGGCGCATTTTTGTCGATTTCATAAAGTGGGACCGCGGAAACACCGACAGGCTGAAGAGGTGGCCTTCTTTTTTGCGACTTTGCTGTCGGTTCAGTTTCGTAAGTACCCCACGGGATACGTATGCAAACAGAACTCTCTTGTTGACCAGGTAGAAGGGCAGCTCATCAGTGGGATGCTATGCGTCATGAAGCTCGTGTCTAGCTCTTGGTTAACTCATACGATTCTTCCTGCTGCCATGTCTGCTTGCTAAGGACTTTCATGCAGCGTGCTGCCGATCCGCCAAACTCCACAAGATGATAGCTTCGCTGCAGTTCCAATGCTTTCACCCTCAGAATGGCCATGGGAGGCGAATCCAGGAGAAAGATGCTCATTATTTCGCAGCATTTTAGCAACAAGGCCACAGGAGACAACCACATAAATGGCCTTAACAATGCACGGGCTGTTGCAATCACCTTAAAGGCACCACTTTGTCGCCCTCAGACGCAGCAACAGGAACCGGCCGTTCCGGCGCCTCGGGCCTGAGTGGTTCTGTTACGGACACGCTTTTGGGTTCGGACACTGTCGCAGGCGCATCCTGGGGCACGTCCGAAACGCCTCCAGCCTGCGGACACAAGCGTACGAAGCTGCTTCAGCTTCTGGAAGTACCATCTGGCGGATCGGCGACCAAACGGCCGGAATGCCCGTTGTCCAAGACGCCGAACGCGGTACTAGGTGTTAAATTCCGCGGCGACAACAAAGCAGAATCCACTACGCAAGGAATCTACTAAACACCACGTGGCTGGTCGCCCTACTTAAGTAGAAAAGGGGAAGAAGCCAAAAGCGATGGCTGATTGCAAACAAAAAGGCAATAATTCTGCCAGCTTCTGCATTCAGCGGCACCCTAGTCTTGCGCACAGGAGCGCCACCCCATCCTCACGGGCACGCAGATCGACAAGTAGTTCAGAGGCGGTCAATCGGAGAGAAAGGCGGAAGCTACGTGCTATCAAACATATTTCAAAGGCCTGGAGGGATACTCGACCCACTCCGTTCGTCTTACAGTCCCTTTCACCGCCGGAATCCTTAAAACTATGCTTCTGCTGATTGGAGCGAGTTGCGACGATACTTCAGGAGAAACGAGGCCGGGTGCGTACCTCTCGCGTCTCCTCAACACCTTGTGAGACTGCCACGAAACGAAGGACGTCGCCTTTCAGAACGCGGCCCTCCGGTCCGGTTCCCACCTGGAAGCAATGCAATCTTTGCCTGAGCATGTGCTCACCAAAAATATTCGAGCCGTCAAGCCGTCATCGTTACGGTGCCCATCTGAAGGCCGTCGATTAATGCAATAAAGCTTTGTCTTCAAAGATTCTCATAACTCTCCCTGACCCTGTGACGTTTCCCGCACTGACCGGAAGCAGAATGTACAAAAAAGCTAAGCTAAGTTCGTAGTCAAATTAAAGAGGGCTTGACGTCTATGACCTCAGGCGAGAAGGAAAATAAAGAGAGAGCTTTGTTGCTGAGTAAAAAGAGACCTGTCCATGACAATGATACGTTCGCACTTGAGCATATACCAAGACAAAAGTGGAATCGGAAGCTTGCCTCACCACGTTGCTAAGATCAACCCCGTACTCTCTCGCCAAGGCCCTCACTGCGGGGCTCGCTGATGCTTTGTGCTTAGGTCCATGGCCCCCTGTTCCCGCTTTCGGCGCGTGCTCGGATATCACCGATGCTGTAACAGGCTCCGATGCAGACGCCTTGTGAGCGGCAGCAAGGGCGGGCTCTTCTGATGACGTGGCAGGCTCGGGTTGGCCACCTAGGGGGGTCAGGTCGCACAGCGTTTCTCCAACCTGTCACAGTGATGCATAGCGTTTGAGAACGACACAGTTGAGAGTTCTTTCACGTGATGCTACCCGTTTTGGATTGGACAAGACATTGGCTTCGAGCACTTCACTTGGCAGCACATTGATTACAACCCAGGACAAGGGTATTTCGCCGACTCTCATGAGGTAAGGTTGAGTAGAGGCCCTGTAAGATTTCACACTCTTGTTTCATACAAAGCTACAGAAACTGAAGCTCTATAAGACAGGAAGCAACCGGACACTGCTAATATTGCTAACGGTAGCCCTTCCAGATAGTCGACCCACGATCGCTGACTCTTCGTTTCCATATTTGCCCACTGAACACATTTGGCTAGCAGGCAAGCCATGTCAACGAGCGTCAGTTGCTGTGTGACCATGTTGACATGAAAGCATACACTAGCATTTGCATTCGACCGCTGGCATGTAGTCCACCAATTATATACAGTACTGCAATCAAAGAACAAACTCGTCCAACAAACAGCTCATCGAAAGCGCGACTTGCCGAAAAACACCTGAAAATATTTCAAACTCTGACAGGGGCTGCGGACCATACCTTGACAATGTCTCCTGGCTGGAAGTAGATCTTGCGGACGGTGCCTGCGTACCGGCTGGTGATCTCCACTGAGGCCTTGTCGCTTTGCACCTCGCAGAGTAGATCAAACTGCTGGACCTGCACCGAAAGATCAATCATCCTGGTCAGCTAAAAAGGGCAGATCAAGCTCAAACCGGTCCTTTAAATTGCAGTTTTTTTACTGAATGCCCTCAACTGCCTAGCTATGCTTTGGGTTGGACTAACGCCTTCGGTACGGTTGCTAGCCCCAAACAGAGTTTCTAACTCAAAAGATAGCATAGGCGACTAGTAAACTTCAAAACAGAGCATGCCTGTGCGAGTTCCCAAAGCAGCTCAAGGACACCTGCAAAACCAGCTTTTCAGGGGAGACACAGGTTCCTTGAAGTGAACAGCGAGCTGCTGGAAGTCATGTTGTCTTGCTACTTTACAAGGAGAACCGGAGTCCAATCAACCAAAAGGAGCGCTCGAGCAAGCAACCCAAGCACTGTTGCTGGCCCCATGACTAGAGGTGTCCAACTTGCAGAAGGAAAGAAGCTGGTGTATCGAAGGTGTGGTAGCACCTACCTCCTGCCCTTCCTTCACATTCCATTTGAGAACCTCGCACTCCGCAATGCCCTCTCCAGTTTGAGCGAGCAGAATATCGTAGACACCATCTTTGTTGAGCCCAGGCTTTGATGCAGGTGCTGAAAACTCTCGCCGTTCGTGCCATAGGTTATCCCAAGAGGTGCATCTCTGTTCATCGAAAAGTAAGACAGCATTTGAGGATGCATTCCTTTTCGGGCAAGCAGTGAGGATTGAGGTGGCAACCTTCTCAATTCAAAGAGAACGTGGCAAGTCAATACTCCGCACTCCACTTGGGTATACAGAAGTACCACTGGATATAATCCAGTCATCAAATGGCAAGAAGACCAGCCACAGATGCGGTCTTTCAATGACAGCTCCATCTCATCGACTCATTGGCTCTAAAACCGCTCAACTCAGAGTAAAGGTAAGGAACAAGGTGTGAGCACAAATAGAGCGCCAATATTTCAACAGACAGCTGCATACAGACCAACAAGGTGTTGCTGAATGTGCAAGTACCTGTGCAGTAGTCCAGCTTTCCAGCAACAGAAACCTTTGACGTGGTGCTTCTGTAAGGGAGCTCAGCAAGCGCACGCTTTGCTTATGGTTGGCCTCCTCTGAGACTATCCTCCAGGCGGATGGATTTGATTGTGTCTCGACGCATACAGTGGCACTTCTGAGGCCCACCCGGAACCGAGTGAGCTGCCAGCGCAGTGCATGCATGGTGGCCTACGCGAACAGTATGTTTGAACTGAAGAGAAGGAAAGTAGATGAATCAATCTGCGATAGGCTCAAAGAGGTGCTCGTGGGGAGGAAAAGCGTTCAGAGCAACCATGGCTTGCATTGAACTCCTGATCAAAGCCTATTAGGGAGCTTTCAAATCTTAGGCTTCAGCTGCTGACTGTGGCACAGTGTCTCTTGGATTGGAAGTTGGAACCCTAACTTACAGCTGAGCGTCATCTCACACCAGCGCCACGTCAATCCACGTCATGTGCTATGTATTGTCATCAGAGTTTTGTCGTATGCAAAGAGTAGAGAGTTCAATGCTTCAAATTCAAAGTTTCCATTCTACTGAAGTCGTTAAATGGAATATTTGTTCATACTAGTTTGCTGGCGCCATAGCTTGGCATGTCGACTCGGAGGCAGGGGGGAGCATGCTGAGCACTTCATTCAGAATCAAATTGTGAAGAGTCAATTCAAACACACGGGATTGGCTGCAGCACGCTCCTGGAGGTGGGGTACAGAGCTCAAGTGTCTACAGCAGGCGGTGCCATATTCCCCCAAGAGTGGTTTGCTGATAAGGTTGAAATACCCAAGGAGGAGCTGCTCTTTTTGATCTGATAACCAGCGCAACGATGCTCAGGCATTCCGTCCGGTCCTTTGTCAGGGCCGGTCGGTCGCTCAGATTGCGGTATGCAGATGCTGGGGAGGGGGGGGCGCCTGCGCTCGTGAGCAAGGAGGAGTTGAAGAAGGAATGGAAGAAAGTGGCCCCGAACCTTGATCTCCCAAAGTTTCCCGGCGATCTGCTACCCGCCAGACAAGAAGTCCCAAGCTCAATCCCTGAGAAAGTGACCTTGAACTTCCTTCTCCCTCACGACAGCCTCTTTGAAAAGGAAGAGGTGAGTGCTGGTGGTGGAAGATGAGAAAGTGCAACTATTGTTGGGATCTTGCTGTTGTTGCTGCATTGGCGGAAGTTTCCGGTTACGCTCACGTATGGAGAAGGGTTTCAGCCTTCCTGATACACAGGGATGGAGAAGCTGATCGCCAAATTGGCATTGCATCCTGTGTTCAGCCGTACGGTCAACTGCAGAGATATCGTGGCACAAGTTGAAGAAGGAAACGCACAATGTGGCCAGGGCTTAACTGGCACTCCACATTGGATGGCTGTAGATTCTCACTATTGAAGTCACCATTATCAGAAACTCTTATATGTGCCCGGCTTTCACTAGGTTTGCTGGTGAATGCTTTGGATTGCTTCGTCAGTGCATGCACCAACCTGCGCATCCAGCAGAAATCATAGAGCAAACTGTGCGGCTATGATCCTAACCCTAGACAAAGGTCTGACGGGTGAATCCCCCTTGAATTTAGGATTAATGTACTCATGGGATAATTCGAGCACATTACCAAGTCACTTGAAGAGAAGCCAGATTACTTCTTTCCCTTATACTCTTTGCTTCTCTTCTTGCTCGCCTGTCCTTTGTTCCCCTCTTCTCTCCCTTCCATCGTAAACATCAATAAAATCACCAATCAATGCAAGTCTGGCTAACCTTTGCGAAGATCCTCTCACGTGGTTTTCTGCGTCAGCATAATGCTAATCACCTCTTAACGACACACCAATCCAGCACCCGTGCTGAGAAAGAATGCACTGATCAAGCCTGTTGGCTGTTTGTCCCCCGCTTCTCTATGCTTCGATACAATTGAGCGCGCACTAACCAAAGCCACAAGTCTTGACGTTGGCAATTCAAGCCAGTCTTTCCGCCACACTGGGCACCCCCTCTGGATACATGCTAAGGGAGTACACAGTGCCAGCTCCACTGCGCACTCAACGAGCTAAACACGATTTAACCGTGCACCAACCCATCCCTCCACCACATTCTTCCACCAACAGATCAAGTGATCCTCCGCGCCACCAGTGGCTAGATGGGCCTCCGCCCTGGACATGAGCAAAACTTGAGTACAATGTAATCGTGATCCAAGCTAACGAAGCACCAAACAAGCTTAATATGTTTTGACTAAGCACTAATCCAACCACGTCAACAGGTGGACCAGTTATCCTCCCTTCCACCACCAACCCAGGGCGTGTCCGCCTCAACGCGTGTCAACCGAGTCTTGATCAAACAGTAATCATGGCCAACTTAACAAGGCATCAGCCAACTCAAGTACCATGCGCTAACCCAGCCTTGACCAACTTCGTTAAGCAGGTGGACCGAGCCATCCTCCCCGCCACCCCCGGCCAGCCGGGAATCCTCGCTGAACATGTTACTACCTCTATAAGTGTGGTTTCATCGATTTTACCTCGTGAGCACTATTTAATCTTTTGACCAATGTGCTAACCCAAGCGTTGACCAACGTGGTTACCAGGTGGACCAAGTCATCCTCCCCGCCACCACCGGCCAGACAGGCGTCCATGCGAAACATATGGCGAGCTTCTTATCAAGGGAACAGTGACTATACTTATCAACTCTGTGGGGCATTCTGGGGCAGTTCAGTTTACAAATATCCCTTGCAAGCGCTAACCCTGCCTTAACCGACTTGGTTACCAGGTGGACCAAGTCATCCTCCCCGCCACCACCGGCCAGATGGGCGTCCTCCCCGGCCACGTCCCCACTGTGGCGCAGCTCCGGCCAGGCCTGCTCGAGATCTCCAAGGACAGCGAGATCACCAAGTTCTTTGTTAGCAGCGGCTTCGCCTTCATCCACGCGAACTCGGTGACCGACGTGATCGCGGTCGAGGCGGTGCCCCTCGACAGGTGTGTGCGCTTTCTCATCTGGTTTGTCTCCCCGGTGTTATCCTTTTGCTTGCATCATCCAGCCGTTTCCCCATTGTTCTGGTTGGGATTGAGGGCGACATCCCCGCAAACTCGGTGACCGACGTGATTGCGGTCGAGGCGGTGCCGCTCGACAGGTGCGTGCGCTTCGTTATGTTGTCGTCTCCTAATTGGCATCCTTTTGCTTCCGGTTCTGAACCGTCTTCGTTCCTGATTTGATTGTTGGTGAGGCTGACTCGCTTCTAGAGGTCTTATCACTTCGCTGTGGTGTCATTTCCATTCCTTGTTGGCTCCGAGTTCCATGGCTTCTGTGGTGCTGCCTTTGCTCTCGGGAAAGTGCCATCCAGACAGGTCCGCGCACTTCGTTGAGGTTTTTCGTTTCTTTTTTGCGGTTTGTTTGTATTCAGTGCTTCCCATTGCTGATGTCATCAAGATGAAGGAGGTCCCATCAGACAGGATCATGCTGGTTAAGGCACTGCAAACCCAACTCTGGACATCCCTTGTCAACGTTAAGTCTGCATCTATGAAAATTTTGCTTCTAATTTGCCCTTCTATAGTCTCCGCTCTAACTCCTAAGCACACGTTAAACACTTTAGGTGCCTCTTCAATCCTTTGCCCGTACCAGCGAGGCTTTTATGCTGGTCAGATTTGCGAGCAATCAAAGTCCTTTCGGTTTCCAATTTGAAGTTTCTGGCGACCTTTTACAATTTCTGGTTGAAGCCTTCTCATGCACTCTTGACATGACGTGATACACGTCAACCAGTCTGTAAGTGCGTACCCCTTTCGCTTCCACGACTCCTCCTGCTTCGGATTCAGTGGTTCGATAATCCTCGCCTGATCTTATGCATTGGTCGAAACGGATCTCTCAGGCAAGACCCATCAGGAATGGTATCACCGTCATGCTTGGTTTGCTATTTATTATCTCTCCAGCTTCTGTGTTAACTTGGTCTCCGCAAAAAGTTAAGCCTTCTGGTGCTTTCTCGTCTTAGCACCTACATCAGAAGGACACGTTTGATGCAATTGGCAGGGCAGGATGGTTCCAGACAGAGTGTGCTGATTGCAGATTTGCGCCCAGCATTTGGTACTTCTGGCTCAGATCCTGGCCTTTAGCTGCGGATGTCTGCACAGTCTAAAAGGGGCAAGCTTCGGATTCAGTGTTGCTTTTATCAATTGATCAGCATGGAGTCGCTTGGGCGCGCAGATCAACGGTTTTCCAGGGCAGGGCGCCTATTTTAAGGCAGGGCGTCGAACGGCTTTATTGTAACCAGTCTCTCTTGGTAGATCCGGATGCTCTCGTCGATGTATTCAGGCGCATCGAGACAAATCACACGAGGGAAATAAGCGTGTGTCAAGATGCTTCCATCGTTCCACCCGATTTTGTTGCAGCTCGAAACCCGATTGACAGGACAAACGGATGTTCTCATTCAGCATACAAGAGCCTGGTTCTGAAGTCGTCTGTGACAATACTTACACGAATGCTCGTTTTTAACACTGCACCTTCGTTCCTGCAGATTGGACCCTGAGGAAGTGAAGAAGGGCCTCAATGAGTACGTCGCAAAGCTTGCTGCTGCCGAGTCAGATGAGGATAAGGCCGAGGCGCAGATCGGTCTTGAGGTGCACAGCGCTATGAGCGGGGCGCTAGGTGTGTAGCTTAGATTGATGCTTCTAAGTGCACTATATCCGTCAATCCATGGACCTAGTTCTGCCAAAATTTGAAGCGAGATCGTTCTGCCTACTGCAACGTTCATTGTTGATTATCAAAGTTGGTACAACAGCAATTGGCAAGCAATACTTGTCCTCTGCTGTGAACGCCTCAGTGGAGTGTTTGTTGACGCTTATGCAGTCTCGAGATGAAACTAGTTTCAGCCTGAGGAGAGTAAGCGAGATGCATCATGTGCCCGGTTTTGACAACTAATTCATGCATGTATGGTCCATGTACTTTCCTAACGCGTGAGCTCGTACATGGGAATGTGCACAAGCTCCATTTGGGCATGCAATGGTCGTGGCTCGGTTGTGGACGGACATTATTTCTGTATTGTTGGTGCATGGCTGCAACATGAGTCTTAATAGGAACGGATAAAAGCCTGAAGAGCTATAATATTGGAGCCGATCGCATGATGTTCTCTTTTACACGCCGTAGCCACCTGGGCCATAGGCTTCTCATGGCATACATAATTTGATTGAGTGTAATGTCATCACTATTCTTCCTCAATGGCTGACCTTCAATCGGTGGCCCTCAGGCAAACTACTTATAAACGAGTGCGCTGGGGCTCTAATCACAACCAACTAGATCGAGCTTCCTATACCCCTCAATCTTCCTTGCAGCTGCAACGAACCAGTGGACTAAAGTCACGTATTCCTCCTCGTCGTGCTTGGGTCCCTATCTATCCAGAACAAGAGGACTCATCAGAGTGCGTCACACATATGATATACATGATGCGCATCATGCCCGGCATCATGATGGCTATACCATGATCTCACTGATCATGATCATGCTGCAAGGATGGAATTGCGAACATTGTGCAGTCCATCAGGAGTCCTACATTGAATAGGTAGGCAACTTTGAAGCTAGCTATAATCTAACGAACAGCAACGTACTTCGCACTTAGTATGAAAGTTGAAACGGCAGTTCACGGTTTCTCCGGCAACGTCGGGCGTCTCCCTCTGCCTGGATATGAGATAAAAATAGTATTTAGTGAAAGTACCCGTAGTTATAACCGTCGAGTCCCAACGCCCAAATGCCAATGGTAAATGTCGCTGCCACTGAGCCGAGAAAATGCTCAGCTACTACCCTACTGTGCAGTCTACGGAGGACAGTAGATTTGGCAAATGCTACAATGGCGTCGAGCATGGCCGTCACAGGACAACAGAGCATTGCGTACGCTGCAGCTATGGTTCTCATCCTTTTGGCTCGTTGGGTGAGGCTGCGGATGGCAGTTGGTGAGCATGCTGCTGATTGTGTTGAGGACGCCCATTTACAAGCCCTGAAGTGCTGGCTTGCGTTTCGTGTGGTGTCTTTCAGACTGCAAGAGAGCTGTCAGCAATGGCTTCCCAGGCTAGGGCTGTGTACGAGAGGGGCTCCCCTCCCAGGTCCTCTAGCAGGTTGTCTGGCTCGATGATCTCGGAGGCGGCATCCAAGGGCAACTGCATCTTCCTGCTCAAGTACAGCCCGGAACGGCTCGCCAAGACAGCTAGCCTGAGGATGGGGATCGCTGTCAGGGGCGCAGTTGCTTTCCAGGTGGGGGTCACCTCCTTTCGCGTCTCCCCTAGGACGTGCATCAACCTCCCTGAAATCGCTTTGTGGCACACTGAAGTTCATATGCCCAACGAGCTCAGATGGCCAACAAGCTTGCGATTGACTTACCCATTGCTTTTGCATGTTGTGCATCAAGGCTCCTTTCTGGAACTCCAGGTTCAAGCATCTCTCGCATCTTGTCCTTCTTGGAGAAACTCAGGTCCTTTCCATGCTTTGCTTGCAGGGTGAGGTGGATGAGCAAGGGGACCGCACCGAACGGCCAGCCAGCAGGTCTGCGCAAGAAGGGTTTTGACCCTGGCGCCAGCCAGGGAAAAACTCACCGGAAAATCCTGGCGGCCAGCCAGGAAGTACCGTAAGCGGGCAAGCAGCCCGCCAGGATTTGATGTTTTAACCGGAATTTTGAATTTTCCAGCCAGGAAAATCACTCTTTTACCGGAAATTTTCCAAAACCAGCCAGGATTTACCGGAAAAATCCTGGCTAGCGCCAGGATAAAAAACACAAATATAGGGTGCACTGCGCAGGGTTTACCTTCGGTGCGGTCCCCTGGATGAGCCCATCAAGTCGGATCTCATGAGCCAGATTAGAATCAGCAGGGGTAAGTCACAACGTTGCCAAGTGGGTGCTCTTTGTTCAGCTACTGCACCTAAAGATCAAGGGCTGTGCTTAGGTATTTTGTTTTCTACCTACAGAACGCGGTCGATCAATCTGCAGGAGCATTCTGAATGCTATGGTGAAAGAAGGTTGGTCTGCCATACCTCTGAGTACCGAAACATTGCCTCTTTGACAGACGATCCAGAACGTGTATCCATCTTTGAGCCCGGCGCAATCAACATGGATCGCTCCATTGCGAATTCGGTGGAGAAGCAGAGGTGGGAACTGTACGATGCTGACGGGCGGCCCCAGCAGCAGATTGAGACCATTATTGTGGAGGAGGCAGTAGAGGTGAGGAAGCTCCTTTTCATGCTCGATTCTGACCCATGAGTCATTGTGGCTGGCATTGTGGCAAGGTCTGCAGACTTCCGTGACTTCTGTCTCGCATATTGTCCATCCGCATGCTTGTGGATGCCAAAGAAACGCGGCAAAATTTGCCAAGAAAGGGCCAATCTGGACACCATGGTCGAAAGCTCTGGGTACAGTGTATGTGGCTCTCGAACCTCAAAATCGAAGATCTTTCTCATGGGTGCAGAGCGAGTCTGCCTATGCCCAACGCTTCCAAGCTGCCTCCAGCCCTACCAGCAGAAGTACCTCGAGCAGAGAAAGTACGTCGCCAACGATTGTGAAGGTGCCTGGGCAAGCCGTGCTGGACTTCTTTGAGGACAACCTGGACCCGCAGGTACGTTCCAACATTACTGCAGGATGCCCACAGTCCCTGGTTGCAAGTCTGTAACCCTTGTTATATTGCAACAGCAAACAGCAAAGGGACCAACCCAAGGACTTGTAGATTGCCATCAGTGGTCTGAAGGTTCTGCTGTGGGACTCCTTGACTCTGGGTTTTCTTCAAAAGCTGTGCCATCAAAAGGTGGTCAGCAGGATCCGAAGGTCCTCTTTTGAGGTCAGATGTCTGCTGCCTGAGATGTCTACACTCATCCTTGCAGGCTCTGCCGAAGGAGGGGGCACCCGAGCACGAGCCACGTGAGTCCAAGGTATGGAACATTTGCCGAGCATCATTTCTTTCTGCTTCTCATGGGTACAAAGTGAGGGCCAAATTTGGATCGGTATGCTTAGCATG